>PKML01057765.1:431205-482786 GCA_002933935.1 Eutrema yunnanense | reverse complement strand
GGTTCTTGAGATCTGATCTCGGACGAAGGGAAATCAGACTTGTCTCAAAACCAGAGAAAATAAAGCATAAAAAGGCATAGCCTAAACAATGGCTGTAAAATCCTATTTATAACCTAAAACACGATTTGGGGTCTTCTTGTAATTATCAGAGACTTCTGGACCAAGTTACAATTCTTCAACTCTTCATTAAGTCGCGATGTCGTGTCTGCTGTGCTGGGTATCGATCGATACCATGGGGGTATCGATCGATGCTAGACGTGAAAACAGGTACTCAGCGACACGATCTTCTGTTTCTGCTCTAAATGCTCCAGAAAGCTCCAATACTTCCAATTAAGCTCCAAATGTGCTATAACCTGTGAAAGACTCTAAAAGACTCCAAAACGCTAGAAAAGACTCTATAAAAGGACTTATATCATGGCTTAAACAGGGTAAAAACCATGATATATCATGAGACAGCAAGAAGTTGAGAACGACATGGATCACTATGAAAATGTTCCACTTGGGGACATTCATGACAATGTGGGAAACAACCCTGCACAAGGTGGTAATGGAAACCACCCCGCACAAGGTGGTAATGGAAACCACCCCGCACAAGGAGGTAATGGAAACCACCACGCAAAAGGAGGCCACGCCCAGAACATCCCACATCCACCCGGCCGGCCAATGAGAGGCCCTAACCATCACCCACGGGATCAAAACGTGGTTGGTGCGGGTGATGCCGCCAATGCCCATCAAAACCGTCAAGGGATCCAAGCTCCACCAGTTGAGAACAACAAATTCGAGGTGAAGCCGGGTTTGATCAACATGGTTCAAAGTAACAAATTCCACGATCTATCTATGGAGGATCCATTGGATCATATCGATCAATTTGATAGGATATGTGGGTTAACCAAGATGAACGGTGTTTCGGAAGACAGTTTCAAGAGTCTTCCTCAAGGTTCTTTCCATTCTCTCTTGGAGAAAAAGCTCATAAATGGGAAAAGAGTCTTCCTCAAGGTTCAATCACGTCTTGGGACGATTGCAAGGAGCTTTCCTTACAAAGTTTTTCTCTCCTTCAAGGACCGCCAAGTTAAGGAACGAGATCTCGGGGTTCACACAACGCGGAAACGAGTCCTTCAATGAAGCTTGGGAATGGTTTAGAAGCTACACCTCTCAATGCCCGCATCATGGCTTCTCCAATGCCTCTCTTTTGAGTACTCTCTATCGCGGTGCTCTACCAAAGATACGGATGCTATTAGACACGGCTTCTAATGGGAACTTCTTAGCCAATGATGTAGACGAAGCCATGGAACTAGTGGAGAACTTGGCCCAAAGTGACGGGACCTATGGCGATGATTATGACTGCGCCATAAGGACGATAAGCGACTTTGATGAGAACAGGCGGGCCAAGGACATGAAAGCGCTTAATGAAAAATTGGACAAGCAAGCCAATTTGATTGATAAACTCCTAGTGTCTTCTCAAAAGACGGTCAACTATGTGGATGCTTATGATGAGGACCAAGGTTGTTGTCAAGAAGAGAACGTAGACATGAACACTCAAGAGGAGGTGAACAACGTGGAGAACCAAGGGAATTACCAAAACCAAGGGAATTACCGAAGACAAGGGTTCAACCAAAACTATAGGAACCACCCAAACTTCTCTTACCGGAACACAAATGTGGAGAACCCACAAGACCAAGTCTACCCTCCACAACCCAATCAAGCTCAAGGAGCGCCACAAAAGCAATTCCAACCTCAAGGCCAAGCTTCTAATACCAACCAACAAGGTTTAGTCCCAAGGAACCAATTCCAAGGGAATCAAAGCGGATTTCAACCCAAAGCTCCACCTGGTTTTCAAGGCCAACAACAAGGGTTTGTGCCTCAAGGTCAAGCAACTACGTCTAAAACGCAAGAGCTTGATTTGAGCTCCATGTTCCAACAATTACTCAAGGGACAAGCGGAGATCAATACGTGGGTGGATTGCTCTTACAATGACCTCAACACAAAGATTGAGGCTTTGAACTCCAAGGTAAAACAAATGGAGAACAAAGGTGTTGCTTCTTCTTCACGACTACAAGGTCAATTCTCGGGAAAATCCGAAGTTAATCCCAAGGAGTATGTAAACGCCATCACCTTAAGAAGTGGTACGGTCTTGCCTCCAAGAGAAGCTCCTTCTCCTCTCAATGCAGACATTGAAAAGCAAAGTGGGGGGGGGTGGAACTTAAAGAAGATGACGAATTAGTTGAAGATGAGGTAGTAAGAGAGCAAGACAAGGTTGAAGAAGTTGAGAAGGTCAAGCCTAGGGTTATTGTTGCTCAAGAGAAACCGAAAAAGAATGTGTTTGTCCCTAAGCCATACGCTCCTAAGCTACCTTTTCCCGGACGGTTCAAGAAGCAACTCATGGATAAGTACAAAGCCATCTTTGATAGGCAAATGGAGAAGGTATAACTCACAATGCCTCTAGTAGATGCCTATCTCCTTGTCCCTCAATATGCCAAAATTTTGAAAGATGCCGTGAATGAGAGAGCTAAGGAAATGGAGTCTATGGTCATTCTAACTCACGAGTGTAGCGCCATCATACAAAAGAAGATGGTGCCCAAGAAGCTAGGAGATCCGGGATCATTCACTCTACCTTGTGCACTTGGTCCTCTAGTTTTCAACCATTGTTTGTGTGATCTTGGAGCAAGTGTAAGCGTCATGCCGTTTTTGGTAGCCAACAGACTAGACTTCACACGCTACAAGGCATGCAACATCTCCCTAATATTGGCGGATAGGAGCGTGAGGGTTCCTATTGGTTTCCTTTAGGATCTTCCAATCGTGGTGAAGGATTTCATTGTCCCCACGGATTTTGTGGTACTCGAAATGGATGAAGAACCAAAAGACCCTCTTAACTTTGGTAGACCACTCCTAGCAACCGCGGGGGCGATAATCGAGGTGAGGAAGGGCAAAATAGACTTCCACTTGGGTAATCGAGGTTCTTGAGCAAAGAGAGTCAAGGTTATGAGCTACTCAGGGATTCGCACAAACCGGTCGAAAAAGACACACCATTTGTTGAGTTGTGTATTCGCGGTACCGAGAGTCAAGATGGTTTAAGGGTTGGCACGGTTCAAGAGGAGTTTGTACTGGCCATTGAAGAGACTAGCAAGGGTAAGTCTAGTCTTGAGGAGGACGATCGGAGCGAGCTCAAAGCCCCAAAGGTGGACCTAAAGCAACTTCCTGCGGGACTAAGGTATGCGTTCTTAGGTCCCAACGAGTCTTACCCGGTTATTGTGAATGAGAGTCTAGATGAGAACGAACTATCCTCCCTTCTTGTAGAGCTTAGGAAATATAGGAAAGCAATTAGCTATTCTTTGGACGATATCAAGGGTATTTTCCCTAGTTTGTGCACCCATAGAATCAATTTAGAGGATGAATCAAGGACCTCTATTGAACATCAAACAAGGTTGAATCCTAATTTGAAATATGTTGTAAAGAGAGAGATTCTTAAGCTATTAGACGCGGGTATTATCTACCCAATATCGGATAGTACTTAGATCTCCCCGGTTCATTGTGTGCCTAAGAAAGGGGGGATAATGGTTGTTAAAAACGATAATGATGAAATGATACCTACTAGGACAATAACCGATCATAGAATGTGCATTGACTATAGGAAGTTAAATTCATCCACTCGTAAGGATCACTTTCCGTTACCTTTTATAGATCAAATGCTTGAACGTCTAGCTAATCATCCTTTTTATTGTTTCCTAGACGGTTATTCGGGTTTCTTTCAAATATCCATACACCCGAACGACCAAGAGAAAACACATGCCCTTACGGTACCTTCTCATATCGAAGGATGTCGTTCGGGTTGAGTAATGCACCCGAGACATTCCAACGTTGTATGATGTCCATTTTCTCTGATCTTATTGAAGACATGGTAGAAGTCTTTATGGACGACTTCTCCGTGTATGGGTCATCTTTTAGTGTTTGCTTGTCTAATCTTTGTAGGGTCTTGCAACGATGCGAAGAAGCAAACTTGGTGCTCAATTGGGAGAAGTGCCATTTTATGGTGCGTGAAGGGATCGTTTTAGGACACAAAATCTCCGAGAAGGGCATAGAGGTAGACAAAGCCAAGATTGAGGTGATGGTTAGCTTGGAGCTACCTAGGTCGGTCAAGGACATCCGGTCTTTCTTGGGTCATGCCGGGTTCTACCGAAGGTTCATCAAAGACTTCTCAAAAATCACAAGGCCTCTCACAATGCTACTTTGCAAGGAGGTTGAGTTCGTGTTTGATGAGGAGTGTATGGTAGCATTTCTAGAGATCAAGAAGGCATTGGTTAGTGCCCCCATTGTTCAAGCACCGGATTGGGACCTTCCTTTCGAGATCATGTGTGATGCTAGTGACTACGCAGTTGGAGCGGTTTTAGGTCAAAGGAAAGACAAAAAGACCAATGTGATCTACTATGCTAGTAGAACTTTGTATGACACTCAAGCCCGATATGCCACAACGGAAAAGAGTTGCTAGCCGTGGTCTTTGCAATGGAGAAATTTAGGTCTTATGTTGTGGGATCAAAAGTTATTGTCTACACCGATCACGCGATTTTGAGATATATTCATGCCAAGAAAGACACCAAGCCAAGGCTACTCCGTTGGATCTTGCTTCTACAAGAGTTTGACTTGGAGATAGTTGACAAGAAGGGGATAGAGAATGGGGTCGCGGATCACTTGTCTAGTATGAGGATTGAAGACCTTGTCCCAATTGATGATAAGCTCCCCGAGGAGAGTCTCATGGTGGTTGGCGTCTTGAAGAAAGGGGTTGAAGCCGTGCAAGGATAGAGAGTGCTAATGGGTTACAAGACGAGAAACTACCATGGTTTGCTGATCTAGTGAACTACTTAGTGTGCGGGAAGGAACCGCCTTTGGATGGGTATAAGAAGATGAAGTTCTTCCACGACGTGACTAGATACTATTGGGACGAGCCCTACTTATACAAGTTGTGCTCGGATGGATTGTATAGAAAATGCGTGGCGGAAGAAGAAATCCAAGGGATCCTACTCCATTGTCACAGGTCAATCTATGGTGGGCATCATGCGTCCTACAAAACCGCTACAAAGGTCTTGCAATCCGGTTTTTGGTGGCCTTCATTATTCAAGGATGCGCACCTCTTTGTCTCCACATGTGATGCGTGCCAAGGGAAAGGGAACATTGGGAGGAGAGATGAGATGCCCCAAAACCCAATCCTTGTGGTGGAGATGTTTGACGTGTGGGGCATCGATTTTATGGGACCTTTCCCGTCATCATATGGTAACCAATACATATTGGTGGCGGTCGATTACGTCTCTAAATGGGTGGAAGCCATTGCAAGCCCGACCAACGATGCCAAGGTCGTTCTAAAACTGTTCAAGTCCGTAATCTTCCAAAGGTTCGGAGTTCCAAGGGTGTTCATTAGTGATGGAGGTAGTCATTTTATCAATAAAGTGTTTGAGAATCTACTTAAGAATCATGGTGTGAGGCATAAGGTAGCAACACCCTACCATCCTCAAACGAGTGGCCAAGTAGAAGTATCCAACCGGAAAATCAAGGCCATACTAGAAAAGACGGTTGGGGGTTCAAGAAAGGATTGGGCCAACAAGTTAGATGATGCTTTGTGGGCATATCGAACCGCCTTTAAAACGCCTATAGGGACTACACCATTCAACTTGCTTGATGGGAAGTCATGCCATCTACCAGTTGAGTTGGAATACAAGGCCCTATGGGCGGTGAAGTTTCTTAACTTCGACATCAAGACCGCACAAGAGAGGCGGTTGATTCAACTCAAGAGTTAGAAGAGACTAGGCTTGAAGCCTATGAGAGCTCGAGAATCTACAAGGAGAAGACCAAAGCATTCCATGACAAGAGGATTGTTCACAAGGACTTCAAGGTTGGGGACCTAGTGTTGGTGTTCAATTCCCGGTTGAAGCTCTTTCCCGGGAAACTCAAGTCAAGGTGGTCGGGTCCGTTTGAGGTTAAGGAAGTAAGGCCGTACGGAGCCGTGGTGCTTGTTAACAAAGATGGCCAAGCTTTCATTGCTAATGGCCAAAGGCTCAAACTCTACCGATCAAATCAAATCGTCGAAAAGGGAGGCTCGATCCCTCTCGATGATGTCCCTCTAGCTTGAGAACGGTAACAAACGTCGAACTTAGTGACGTTAAACAAAGTGCTCTTGGGAGACACCCCAAGCTTATCATTGTATATATTTCCTTTTTGTTTATCTCTTTTTCTTTCTTTGCTAGATATTTTTGATGTTTTTGTTAAGTGTGCATAGGGGTTCCAAGGCAAAGGGGAATACCGAGGAGAGATACCAAGGAGTGACCTCGATATAGACTTGCCAAGGGTAATACCGACGTCACAGATCGGTGCAACACCTCGGTATGGAAACAGAAAGAAAACCTCCTTATCACCGATTTTTTGCACCGATGAGTGACATCGGTATGTGTATACCGATGACCAGCACCGAGGAGTGACCTCTGTATGGTCGCACCGATGCCCAATACCAAGGAGTGACATCGGTATAGACCGTATCAAACGAGGGACCAATACCGACGTCACAGATCGGTACAACACGTTGGTATGGAAACAGAAGGAAAATCCCTTAGTACCGACGTGTGGTACCGAGGAGTGACATCGGTGTGGCAATTCCGATGTGCAATACCGAGGAGTGACATCGGTATTGAACGAAAATTTTAAAGAAATCAGTCAATACCGAGGTGTGGTACCGACGAGTGACCTCGGTATTGACCATTTTTTTAAAAAACTTTTGGTACCCACCCATGTAAGATCCGACCAGACCCAGGTAAGTCTCCTTCTTCTTCCTCTTCCACGCGACATTAGCCCATTTTTTTCACCATACTTTCGCGATTCAAGAGAAAATTTTTCCACATCTCCCTCTTTTCTCAACCAAATTTCATGATTCCAAGCCCCATAATCTCGATTTTCACTGCTTTTTTTGGATTTATCATCATTTCAAGCATCTAATCCAAATCCCCCAAGGTATTATTCAATTAAACTTTCGAAAACCATGGTTTTGTTCTTGAAGAAATATTGCTTGAATATGGTTTGATATTGTCTTTCACTTGTGCAAATACCTTGGGGATGGTTTATCTATGCTTAAACTTGATGATTCATGTGCAAATTGTTGATGGTTTGATGAAAAAGAGAAATTGGGATTTTGAGAATTAGGGATTGCGACTTGGAATAATTTGCTTGATATGTGTGAATTGTCACATTTGTTCATTGCTCTTAGTTCATCTTTTGGTGAACCCTTGTTAATTTGATAGAGATTATACCTATGCTCACAAATTGTCTCAAGGATATTTGTAGGTACAATGTCTGACAAGGGCGCTCCATCGACACGGGCACGAACCAAGGTTTCGACAGTCGGGAAAGGGAAATGAATAACCCAAGCTACGGCCGCGGAAAAGGGAAAAGTGATTGCCAAAGGTAGTACCAAGGCAAAGGCTAAAACCGCGGCTACAAGCTCTAAGGCCAAGAAAACGACCAAGGGAAAGGGCAAGAGAGTCGAAGAAGAGGTCGAGAGTGAGAACTAAAGTGGAGAAGTCCCGGTAGTGCCACGGCCAAATCCAACCGAGCAAGACTACTTCGACAAATTTAGCCAAATGAAGTTCGAGCAAGGCAAATTTGTCGATGCGGAGACGATGGATAGGATGGGGATAAGTGACGAAGTGTGGGCTCTTTTTGAGAATATGGGGCTAAGGAAGTTCATGAGCATGAAACATGAAGCTTTAAAGGCACTCACCGGCATGTTCCTAGCCACCCTTCGAGCTAAGTTCTACGAAACGGAAGATGCAAATTCCAGGTTTGGAGTTTTAAAGTTCGGACTCATGGGCACCACCTACACCGTCACTTTCCACGAGCTTTGCGAGATATTCGGGTTTAGAGAAGAAGGTACATACGGCGGACAATACTTTGATTATCCGAGACTTGAGCTCCGAAGTCTTTGGGCAACGATTGCAAGCTGAGAATTTAGAGCCGGTGACTCTAAGAGTGCAAGTATACGGCACCCGGCTCTCCGGTACGCACACAAGGCGTTGGTCCACAATTTCTACCACAAGGTGGAGATTGACACGGTTACTACGGAGGAGATGAAGTTGTTGGGGCTTGGTCTAAAGCCCATCCTCCCCGTTCTCGGAAACGGTAAAGCATTCGAGGGGCCGAAGAGACTCCCTTGTCTCGCAACACTCTTGGTGAGACACTTGTTCGGTTACAGGGATTGGGCTTGGAAGAAAAAGTCGAGGAAGGCCGCGATTTGCCTCAGATGGATGATAACGCCTATTCTCATGGCAAAGGGCATCAAGGTTTCACTTGGCCACTATGAGTGGAAATCTTTTGATGCGGCCTACCTTTCAAAGACTAAGTTCTTCAAGAGATATATCGAAGGCAAGATGGCTTACAACCTCCAACTCACCGAGACATCTGTGGCACAAGTCCCCTTACCTAATCCCGCGCTCACCAACTTCCATGACCCGAGGAACGTCATGTTTATTCCTCTCTAAGAGTACCTCTACAACTCCACCGTCGATCCGCCTATGCAAGCGTTCCGCAAGAGAGCACAACGGAAAACCGCTACCGACGAATCTCTTGATCTCGACGAGGAGGTGCCGAATGAGCCGTCACCCGAGACCGTGTACGGTAGTGAGCGCTACCACTTTGACCCTTATGATGGGGCTATCACTAATGCGGCCATAAGACACACTCACCACCAAACTCGTCTCCTCCAACGCATGTGCAAGTGGCAAAACAAAAACATGAAAAAGATGGTCAAAACGATCAAGTTTTGAAGAAGATGGTTAAAGCCATGGGTCGAACCACCAATGAGCTCAAGGACGGAGGTTGCGGAGAGAGTTCATCAAGGGACGGTGAAGGAGGAGATGTCATCATGGACACTAACCTCGCGCCTCGAGGAGATGATTGGGCATTGATCATGAGCTTTAGCCGACCCACGACCCGACCGGAAAAGGCATCAAAGAGGAGAGCGATGCCGTCCCCGTCTCCCGTCTCAAGTAATCCATCTTACTCAATGGGGTCTACATCCCCATCTCAAAGCTTCTAGGTACGGATCCAAAATTCTTGTCTATATTTTTCTTTTAAGTCTTGCATTGTATAGTTATCTCTTGTTTTTTGGTCATTTCCTTAGGCTTATTTCACACCGAGACGGTGTGATTTAAGTTTGGGGGAGGGACCGGTATCTAATAACATTTGCTTTGTCTTATTTTCAATTTGCATCTTGAGTCTCATGCATACATCTAAGGCATAGAAAAACCAAACAAATTTGAAATTTTTTTGAAAATGAAAAGATAAAAAGAAGTCATTTAGGACGCATTTGCCCTTCATGTAGGATTGAGTCTAGATGCATAGCATGTAGATAATGCATTGCATGTGCATTAGGAGCTAGAATGATGCCTCCTTGTGAAGTGTCGCTTTAAGAGTTTAAGTCCTATGCTCTAGATCTTGTGTGCGAAATCAAGGTCGAACCTTGTTTGGATTTCATGTCTCACTACTTAGGTCTTAGCCGAAGCAAGTTTCGATTTGAATCCAATCCTATCTAAGTGAGAACCTTAACTTTGACACATTAATTATCGTATTCATGCATTGCACAATGAACTCATGGATTCCTCATACATACTTGGGTCATCTTATTACTTTTTACCATTCTTGTTGGCCTAAGTAGCCAATTTCCATCTTTGGAATGGTTCACCCCACCTTGAACCCAACCTTCTTTCAAGCCTACATGTTTAGTGAGCGTTGTGAGGCCTTTTTTGTTGGAATGGACTTAGCAAAAAGTGTTGGGTCTAGAGCGACAAGGAAAGGCTTCCATGTAGTACTAGCTCGCACATCATGGGCTAGATTAGGCTAAGTTAGATAGGATGGTATTCGGGACGAGGGGAATGGATGAAAAAAAGGGGAAAGAAAGATATTGGGATTGGAAAAGTGGAAAGAAAGAAAGAGATTTGGAAGGATGACTAGGGGAAGAAATAAGTTTGTAATGGTTGGCAAGAATATATGTGGGTTAGCTCTAAAGTGTTGAAAAGATAGTCTCTAGTTGTGAAAAGAAAGAAAATAAGCCAAAATGGCTAAGGCAAGTCATAAAGAAAAATGAGAGAGACTAAAGAATCTGAAGAAGAGCTAGGCCAAAGAAAGTGAAGAAAGCCAAACCATTGGTTGAAGAAGAAACCCCCTAAATGCTTATGGGAAAAGAAAGATGAGAAAGAGATGTGGAATAAGAAGGCAAAAATGCCTTGAGAAGGGTAGCTAGGATTGGTTCCTTGTGGGTTTAGAATTAAGGTCGAATTTGCGTTGGGACATTGGGTAGATGGAAGTCTAGCCTTGTATGCATCAATTGATTTTCACCCTTAGCATTTTGCCAAGGTCCATTCCTTCAATGAGAGATCCCTTGTTCGAAAACCGCCTCATGCATTGAGATCATCTTTGTCTCAAAACCGTATCATTAGACAAATGAGTTTATTTGCATTGCATGAACATGATCCACTAGAAACCGCTAATTGAATGTCAAAGGATTGGATGATAGGAAGGCTTGTGTAGGTTGAGGCTTAAGCTTGATTCAAGTAATGATGGACATGGCTAGTCCCTTTTGAGTAGACATGTTTGATCATACCTTAGAGTTTGCACTTGGACTTGAACCCTTTTAATGATGATTTTGCTTGAGGACAAGCAAAGAAGTAAGTTTGGGGGAATTGATATCATCATATTTAATTTGCACCATTCTAGCATCCGTTTCACTTAGGTTTCGAGTCATTTGCATATAGTTCATGTTATCTCTTTAGCATTTTAGTCATTTTAGGAGTCTAATGTGTCCACATTTAGTCATAGGGAGTCCTTGCATGTTTTGGATCGTATTTCAGGTGCAAAAGAGGAGATTCGAGACCCGAGAACAGAAGACAGAGACTGTACCGACGTAAATGGTCGGTATTAGTCCTCGGTATTGAAGGCAGAAGGGTTGCACCGAGGTCACTGCTCGGTGCAACTGATCGGTATAGAAGACGGATGAAGACAGCCCCAATACTCGGTACTCCTCGTCGGTGCACAAACTCAGGCTCAATACCGAGGTGTTGCACCGACGAGTGACCTCGGTATTGGCCAATCAGAACTTTTTATCCATCTAAATCGGGTCGGTACCCGGTTTGTCCCGGGTCGACCCGGTTCATTACTATTCACTATTTATATCCAAAAACCTAATTTTGATGGGCTAAGTCTTTTTCTTAAACAAAAACCCTCTGTAAGAGTGATTTGTAAGAGATTGATCCTTTTTGATTTATGCAATTTGAGTATTGTTTTCTTGATTGAATCCATCTATCTTCTACTTTCTAATCATCCAATCATCTTGATCATGAGTTTTAACTCCTCTTTTCTTGGATTTGTTGAACCCATGATGATTAGTGAGTAGTCTTTAGGATCTTGAGATAGGGTAGATTAGGGTGGTCCAAGGTTTGATTAGTGGTGTTTATGTTTATATATTCTTATATTCCTTTTTGTCTAGTGTCCCTAATGCTAGATTCAGCTTGAAAGAGTGGATCTAGATCATAGGGCATTTCATGAACACCAAGTGTTTGATGAAATGCCTTGATGAACTAGACAAGAGATTTATGCTCATAGCCTATGATAATAGTTGTCTAGGATATATTTTTGGTTGATCTTGCTTATATTCTTAATGCTTGCTAATTTATGATTCACAAATGAAAGTTTGTTAATGAATTAGAATATTAGCATAGTGATTAGTTGCTTGAAAGAGAGTTAGTCAAGATTAAGGATCTCTTGCCTAGAAATTAGCTCATTTGTGTGAATGAACACCACTAATTGGATTTGGATCACCTTACATCAATAACACTATCTCTTGCTCCGCTTTTATTTATTGATTTACTATCTTGTTTAGTGCTTTTGTTTGCTTAATTAGAATTGGATAGTTAACAACAACCACACTTGTTTAGCTTAACTTGCTTTAAGCCCCTTGCATTCTTAGTGATTAGAATGATCCCAATTATGGATTGATAACCTCCTTACTACATCGTATTGGGGATATTGATACATCCTTAGAGACTAAAAAGTCTTGTATCACTTAGTCTTAAACGCCATTTTCCATTCATCTCCTTCCTTCATCCTTACCTGATGATACCCACTCCTTAGATCGATTTTTGAGAAAATTGCTTCTCCATTAAGCTCATCTAGCATGTCATCAAGTCTTAGAATATGATGTCTATATTTGATAGTGATATTATTGATGGCTCGACAATCAACGCACATCCTCCATGTTCCATCTTTCTTAGGCACTAGAATCACATGAATATCACAAGGACTTAAGCTCTCTCGAATATAACCCTTATACATCAAGTATTGAACTTGCATATCTAGCTCTTTTGCCTCTTCTGGATTTACTCTATAAGCAGCTCGGTTGGGTAACGGTACGCAAGTGACTAGATCAATTTGATGCTCGATTCCTCTGACCAGTTGTAATCCTGGAGGTATTTCTTCGGGAAATACATCGGTGAACTTCCTAAGAAGCTCTAGAACAACAATTGGTATGTTTTGTTCTTCTTGTCCTGAAAACAAGCCTTCCTTGAAGATCATTAGTAGCAAATTTTCTTGTAAATCAAGAGATATCAAAACAGTAGAAGGTGTTACATATAAATTAGTTTTACTTAACTTATTTCCTTTGGACATGGCTTTTTGCATTTCATGCACTTCTTGTGGAGTTAAAGGTGCGCGATTATGCTTCTTGTTGTTGTGCGCGAAGGAGTAGTAATTAGTACGATCATTATGTAGTGCCTCCTTATCAAATTGTCATTGATGACCTAAGAGTAGATGCATCTCTTGCATAGGAATCACATCACACACAACTTGATCTGCATACTTACTAATGTTGAATGGTATGGTAACCTTGCTCGGCGATCTTGAGCTCAGTATAATCATTTAGCCACTTAAGTCGATATGGTCGAGGATGCTTTGTCGTTTGGAGACCTAGCTTATCAACCAAATACTTGATGGCCACGTTAGTGCAAGAACCTCTATCAATGATTAAACTACATACCTTAGAGTTGATTGTGCACTGAGAGTGGAAGATGTTTACTCTCTGAATTGTCTCTAGTTCAAAGAGAACGCTGAGAGCTCTCCTTCTAACTAAGAGCTCTTCAGACTCTTCTGGTTCATACTCTTCTTCGTCTTGAGATTCATACTCTCCATTTGACTTGAGAATTATAACTCTCTGGTTTGGGCACTCCCTTGCATAATGTCATTTTCCTTGACATTTAAAACATGTTATATCTCTTCTTTGAGCATGGAACTTACCAGTCTCTGGTTTGTTGATCCTAAATGACTTAGGTATGGATTTCTTGAATTTGGAGTCCACTTCAATAGACTTAACTTTGTCTAAAGTTTTCTGCTGTGGAGGCGTCCAAGGGGTCTTATTGCGGTTAGTAGAAGCAGTATTTGTCTTGATGTGTTGCTCGGCTTGCATAGCTAAGTGCATAAACTCCTCCAAGTCATGGTAAGTTTGCCTCTATACTTTTCTAGCAATACGAACATGCAAACCATCTATGAATTGCGCCATCAAAGTCTCTTCAGAATCTTTAGACACTAATCTGTTTCTAAGTGTTTCAAACTCATCAAAATACTCTTCCACATATTTGGTTCCTTAAGTGAGCTTTCTGAATTTCTTTTGCAGGTCTCGGTAGTAATACGCATGGACATATATTTTCCTCATGTTGAACCTCATGTTTTCCCAAGTAGTGATCTGACCGTGTCTATGCCTCCTTCTTTCGGACACATCTTTGTCCCACCAAGCTAAGGCGCTTTCAGTGAGTTGAGCAACAACTAAATACATCTTTCTCTGATATGAATAGTTGTAATACTCAAATATATAATCCATACGCCTTTCCCAATCAAGGTAGGCATTTGGATTAACCTTTCCAACAAAAGTTGGTGATGTGAGCTTGATATCTCAGTTTCCTTGTCTTGCATCATCTTCTCTACCTCTGTCACGGTTGTACTGCCTCTTTGGTCTCGGATTAAGATCTGCATCTGGTGGAGGGTCATCATCCGAGCCAGGCATGTCATCTTCTGCTTGGTTCATTCTCTGCGCTTTCACACCTCGTATTAGATCTCTACGAATTGGTGGTGGTTGCTCAATTTG
Organism: Eutrema yunnanense; assembly: GCA_002933935.1. Classification (NCBI taxonomy): domain Eukaryota; kingdom Viridiplantae; phylum Streptophyta; class Magnoliopsida; order Brassicales; family Brassicaceae; genus Eutrema; species Eutrema yunnanense. The sequence goes on along the minus strand of PKML01057765.1, from coordinate 468,628 downwards.
TGTCATGCGATCTCCTAGGGATTGGAATTGAGCCTGAATAGCAACAAGCATCTGAGCCACGTTTGCATCTACTTGATTGTAACGTCCCCGATCCGCGTTAGGATCAGCGGGCCGAACCATGGTGAGGAAATAGCCGAGAGTTTACTGAGGGAAGCGCACTATGGTCCGTAAGAGCCTCGGATTAGCTGAGGGAAGCTGAAATAATGGAGCTGGACAGCTGAACCAGCTGAAGTAAGAGCTCGGGCAGCTGAGACAAGTGTGAGCTAGCTGGGTCTAGCTGAATGGGAAGTGAGCTAGCTCAACGACTGGGAGCTAGCTAAGGCGGCTGAGGTGAGAGCTAGACAACTCGTAGCTGAGCTAGGTGGTTATGGGCGGTTATGGGCTTGAAGCATCGCAACCTTTCGTGAAGCATCGCAACCTTTCGGTGAAGCGTTGCACCCTTTCGCCCAAACCACACAACCATTCGCCTAGCACCTTTTTGGGGCGAGATCAAGGGTCTATAAATAGAACCCTTAGGTCCCATTTTCGGAGATCACACCCACACCCAAGAGAGAGGTTCCGGCCAAGTTTCCGGCAAGAAAAAGGCCTTGGCCGTAAGAGAGAGAAAACGAGAGAAAGAGAAAGGGAGAGCGAGAAGAAGAGAAGAGGAAAGAGAGAGAGAGTCCGAGGGATTGCTCTAGATCGTGAGGGAGCCAAGCGTGGGAAAGGGAAGAGGTTTCACGGCAACATAAACCTCCGCATACCGCGTACAAAAGGTTAGGAACTTTCCGACAACGTAGTGCCCGAATCCTATTAAACGGTTGCCGGGATGTGGCTCGGCCTTAGGCCTACGTGCGGATCGTTCTTTCTGTCTTAAGATTCATTGTAGTATTACCGGCATTAGTCTAGACTAGGCCGGGATGTGTTAACGCGAGTATTCGCGGGATGATGGGGTGACGATTTGGGATGATCGGCGGTTATGCGCGGGCATCGGTAACGGCAAGAGCCGGCCGTGTCACGGCATAGACCTCGCGGTCAGTCCCGGCTTGGTCACGCATCCAGTGAGTGAAGCCGGTTATATGGCGGCCCGAGGGATCACGGTCTTAGGCACGTATCGGCAATTGGTTATGACCGGCCGTGTTACGGCCAGGCCCAAAGTGGATCCGTGGCTTGTCTAAAGTAATACGGCCATGTTGAGTTCCGAGTTGGGGGCGTTTGTTCATGCGATCATTATTCATGCATTTCCAATTGGTTCAATTTAATATATGTGTTACTTGTGTACTTATGTGCTATGTGGAATTTCAGGTGATAAGGGGAGTACCGAGTCCAAATGGGGCTAGGCGCGGATTGTGACCGGCCAAGGAAGATGGGTGGTGCTTTAGGATCGGTTTGTAGATCGTACATGTAATAGCTTATATGCGAACAGATATATGTACCGAATCTTGTATCGAATCTTGCTTATGATATAAAATCCACCGTTTTATTACTTGTTTGTCTCATTGAACCTCGAATATTGACTTAGTAAATAAAGAACTATTAAAACGGACTGGATGCTTCGAAATCACTTAGTGATCCGAAGGGGAACAGCCGCCCAAGGCTTAGAGGCCGGGACGGGGTGTTTCAAGGGATTGGAATTGAGCCTGAATAGCAACAAGCATCTGAGCCACGTTTGCATCTACTTGATCTCCCATGCTTCACGTAAATTATGTCTCACAGTGAAACAAATAGATCAAGTGCAAAGGAAGTTGAAAAGACAAAAAATAAATAAATAGAAACAAACAGGGAATCGATGAGACAGATCTAGAACTAGAAGTTGAAAAGACAAACTAGAACGTGGATGCAACTCGATGAACGACACTAATGCAAAGAAGTCGAAAGTACAAAATGAAACAAGGATGAAAATCGAGAGATGGGAACCAACAAACATTGGATCTAAATGATTATGATGCAAACAAAACAGATCTAGAGCAGATCTAACAAAAACACATGCAACAACAGAACTAAATCAAAATTTTATGGGTTTTTTTTCTTTAGATCTACACACAAAACACACAAAGCAAACAAACAGAAACGAAAGGGATAGATAAACCTGATTTAGGAGCGTTTAACCTCTGATACCAGATGATATATGAACCGATGAGGATCGATCCTAAAGATGGATTGAATGGTGGTGAATCCATAGCTGGCCGACATGCACACTCTAGAGATTCGGGTGGATGGATGATGAACTGAAGGTGGAAACGATGGTGACTCTTCAACTGGCCGAATGGCACTATTTGAGGAATCAAAGAAATGATATGGATAGAAGGATGGATCGAGAGACGCCACACAGATGATGGAAGATCTGTGATAAGTCTAAAACACTCAAGCTTCAAGAATTCTCACACCAGAAGACTAGATGGGGCTGCTTCTTTCTCAGAAGAAAACTCGTTTTATTTCATTCAACGTTAAAATGATACATGCTGAAAAGGGACTTTATATAATAGTCCAGCAGCAGGGTGACCTTCTAGAGTCGAAAATACATCACATTAAAAGGACTAAACTTGAAAAACAGACTCGATTAGGACTTAAAAATAGAAAAGACTCTTAAACTTCCAACGGTCATATTCCTGCCAAAACAAGAAAAGAGCTCGTTAATTATACGAAAGAAAAACACACACATACCTTAACTAAATGAAACGTGATGGAACGTCTTTGAATGATTTAAGCCGTTTAAACTTGTCTTGAAATAATGAACATATAAGCTTCCTTAGTCCCTTGTAGAACCGACAAGAACGGAGTTGTTGGGGTCTTGAGTTTCTCTTGAGCGTCTTCTTGCATCTCATTGCTGATCTCGGCCTCTTGGAGTTCTTCATTCTCTATGAGTGTGATGAGACTTTCCACTGACTTGTTAAACTCATGTCTCAATTTTCTCGTGCTTGATCTTGTTCTTGGAGTTTATCTCAAAGTTGGGTACTTTGATTATCTCCTTATCGGGTTCAATTAAGTTGGTCTCGATGTCCTCATCATATGTTTATTAGTTTTTATATTAATTATGTTTTATACTAATTAGGTTTGGACCAATAATTGACAAATTTGAGTTTTCATATTCTAGATTTTATATGTTTATTTGATCAAACCAATTAGGTTTTGTAAGAGATCAATTATTGAAAATTATATGCTAATTAGAAAATTAAAGTTTTTAAAAAGAAACTTAACTTTCATTGTTTAATAAAACTAGTTTAGTTAAAAAGACAAAAAAATATAACAATACTACTTCCCCNCCCTAAATCGAGACGACTCAAACTCGAGAAAATTTGTTCTGTTGAAAAATCATACAATCGAAACTATCATACAATAAGAAATCAGCTACACTTAAATTATGTCTTATTTCTCATTTCACATTTTTGTATATTACAAAATTTAATTTACAAAAACCTATAACCCACGCGAATGCGTATATTAGAATCTAGTTGAGAAAATTAATTAATGTTTATGTGGTTAATTTATCCCAAAACAAGTTGATGTGTATTAATGTTTTGTTTTGATTGGTTTTCCAATTTTTTTTATTTGATAATGTGTCATCTTCTAAAAGCACATTGAAGCTTAAGTGTCAACATATGGAGAGACTCAAGTGTTTTTATATTATAGATTCTAGGAAATTTTTTATTTTTTGAGTTTTAATCATTTCCTCCAATACCATGTAGGTTAAGACGTTTTTTCATTCATAACCAATAATTGTACAAGTGTATATATACAAGCTTGGAAAGTTATAGAGAATCTAGAATAGAAGATATACAAATAAGTTTTTGACCAAAAATAAATATATAGGATATATAAAAATTAGTATTGTTTAGAGGATTTTCCGTTCTCTATGGGGAAATTCTCCTACAAAAAGAATAATGACGTCAAGGTCCGAAAAATACGATGGGGGTGTGTTTTCCGAAGGTTCTCCGACGCCCAAGTAAGAAAATGATAAAGAAAGACCACGAAGTGGTTCGTCGGAAAACGGAAAGAGTGTTTGGAAAACGGGGCGAGAAAATGTGCCGATTGAGTCCGAAGGAAAGGATGGATCCACAATGGGCTTTGAGTTGTGTACTTTTTGTGGTAAAAGAGAAGAAAACAAGAGTTTAGATGAAAGAGTTTCACAATCTAGGAGCGACCGTGAAGATGATTAGAGAATGGTCGGAAAAGGTACTTGGAGTCCTAGAAAGAAGTGAAAGCTCAGTGTTTAGAAGTGTCTATTTCGAAGTATCTCAATAAACCATAAGAAATATGAGAAAATAATGAACCCCTTTGCCGTTGGGGAAAGCTAAGTTCTATAGAGTTTTACATTACCCGGATTAGTATACCGTGTCGGATCCTTGGTTGTCAGGTCGTTGGGTCGGGTATCAGATCCGTTGAATGGGTCTTTATTCCCATTACTCGTCTTATTTCTCACATAATTTCCTTGGCCGTATTCGCCAGCTGCTCGACCAAGCCTTCTCACGTTGCTATCCCTCGCATTGTACGACCTGGAAGCCGCGAATTAGGCGCGGTATGGGCATCTCCCATACTGTCGTTCTTCACCATGCTTGAAGCGTTGTCACTTTCACCTGTCAGATGTATGCATAAGGCTTTAAATGCAAGGTCTGGAGAACGCTAGAAGCATGGGTGTTGATTTGAACATATTCCTCTTGTCTATTGGATGAAAATTACGAATATTGAACTATATCTTCCCGCTTTATATGATTTTCATACATGGCCTGAATCCATTGATACTAGGGATCGAGTTGTTAGAGTTACCCAGTCACCGAGTGTCTCGCTCCCAGTAACCTTTGCGGATCTTTCTTCCAGGTCACGCAAAATTCAGATTACTGGCACATCTATGAGTATGGGAAGGATGATCTCTCCTCCTCATGGCCACTCAGTCCCTAACCTCCTCGTACCTGACAGTGTGGCCGGCATTGTCAGATACGGGAGCCTAAGGGAAGGTGGTCTATGTTGGGTCTCTTTGTTCCGTAGGTTCCAAGGCCCAACGCAAAAGCATGGGTTTCTTGGGTCGTAGGTCCAAGCAAGGCCTATTTTGACTCTTGGGGTTCGTACTTGCAAAACAATTCATGGACGACACGTGGTTACACGTAATTCGTCGTCGTAGGAAGGTCTGTGTTTATCCCAAACAATTTTCCCCCACTGCACGGTGTTGCGAAGCTACTCCGTGGATTGGGGAACGTCCTTGCCAGGACCAAAACATCCGCCCCCAATTACTTCACTCAACCACCCTCTGTCGCTTATTGAATGCTTCAGCGATTTCCAAGTAGTTTGATACGTTCTTCCCAATTTCGGCACTTCGAGGCGGTAACAGATAATCCTTGACTCCTTAAAATTGTGAAGCAAGATCCTAAGGTATATTAAACCTTAGTCCCAAAACTTACTTAGGACGATTCCAACGAACGAGGCGGTGGACTCCTTGGCTAATAAACTCGCGGAGCTAGATCTTAAGGTATATGAAACCTTAATCCCCAAACTCACTTAGAGACGAATCTACAAACTCGGGATAAGGAATGGCTGCGTTAAGTGTTGATGAAGAACACTTAATAAACCGAAATGATTCGCTTGGCAAAACTCACCAAGAAAATCGAAAAGTTCACATAGAAGGGAAGAGAGAGGGAAACCGTACTTTTCACATAGACTTGTCTTGTCATGTCTGAATGAGGAATCTTGCTCGATGTATACCAAGCCCCGAGACGAGAAAATTAAAGTTTATTTAGTGCGGAGTCAGCGCTGAATCTTTCATATTCTCAAGAGATGCGACCGTCTTGTAAGGTTGTACCACTTATTGTCTTTCTGTTCAGGCGAATCTGCAGTCAATAACTGTCATCATGATCACTAGATCATTAGTACAACTTGGTTAGTTCCTAGAAAAGCTCATTGTTCCTGACTAAATTTTGACTCAATTAAACGACTCGTGAAAAATAAAAAGATTAAGACAAAACAAACAAACGTATTACGAAACGACATAATCCCCCCCCCAGACTTACTTCGCACCGTCCCGATGTGAAAACAAATCAAATTAAGGGAGAAATAAAATAGAAAAATAAAAAAAAAGATAAAGATAGAAAGATGGTACCGTGGTAGTATAAAACGTCATAAACGTCGGGTTTTCGGCTAACCGAGGATGAGGTTCTCGACCAAATAGATTGGCATGTTTATGATGCCTTTAGCTTGTTATGTGGACATGCTCCAGCCTTGGGCGCATTATAACGTGGCCTAAAAAGTCTTAGACCGATCATTTTTAATTTAAAATGAGGTAGGAAAAACCTTGGGGAGAAGCTCGGGGTGAAGACATTGGGTGAAAATCTTGCCCAATGGAACAACAGATGATGCGCCTCAAAAGTGCCCCATGATCGGGTAGGAGGATTGCGCCTCGAGCTGGGAAGGGGGAATATGCCCAGGATCGGCCGCGTGAAGGAGAAGCTCCGGGCCGTTCCTCCATGACCCGAGCTCGTGCCATCGGCTTATGACTCTTTTTCTAGGCCGATGTTGGCGCCCCATGTGGCGCCTCTGTTTTGGTCCTTCCTTAGTAGCCATCTAAAAACGATTTTTATCTATTTTTATAAAATTTTAAAAAATCTGAAAATTGGGTAAATAAATAAACCAATAAATATTTCATAGCAAATTAAAACAAAATTAAAACAAAATTAAAAACTTAAGTAAATAATAAATTGTGGGTTGCCTCCCACACAACGCTTGTTTTAAGTCATTAGCTCGGCTCAATTTCGGTTTAGGCATGAGGGGCATCATTTAAGGGAATCGTTTCCCTCTCATCTTCTTCAATATCTGCGAGATATGACTTTTGACATTGTCCATTGACAGTGAAGTCACCTCCATTAAGGTTCCAAAGCACCACAACACCATATGGTTTTACTTCTTTGATCTTGAACGGTCTAGACCATCGCGATCTTAGTTTATCGGGAAAGAGTTTAAGTCGTGAGTTAAAGAGCGGAACCTGGTGGTTTGGTAAAAACGTCTTGGGGACTATCTTCTTGTCATGATATGCTGATGCGGTCGGATTGTTCTCCGAAACTTCAGGTTTTAAATTTATAAACCTAAAAGTTCTGCAAGTGCACAGACGTGCGTTGTAGTACTTAAGGTATCAATCCACACGGAGGGAATGCTTTTCTGTGAGACCTTAGAGCACCTCCATTGGGAGGTTCTCAACATGGGTATGTCAACTTTAAAAAAAAAATTATTATTATTTAATTATGTGAGTATCTCAAAAAGTTGAGATATCCATATGAAAGTATCTCAAATGAGATACTTTTATAGGGGTATCTCAACTTTTTGAGATACTCATACAATTAAATAATAATAATAATTTTTTTTTAAGTTGAGATACCCATGTTGAGAACCTCCCAATGGAGGTGCTCTTAGACAGAGAATTAGCAAAGAAGTCTAGAACGAGAATAAATTTTTATAGGGTTTTTGATAACGAAATTGTAAAGAGCGAAAAACGGAAAATTGCTTTTAAAACTAGGTATGAAAATCGATGGCATAAACTAAAAGGAAAAAAGCGATTTGTAAGCTATAATAAAACGATGTTGGGTCGACATGGATATCTTAGGGTATGTTCGATTCAAACACGGCCCCTTAGTAACACGATTCTAGATTCTAGATTTTACACACAGCCTCTTAGTAACATGATTCTAGATTTTAACTCCACAAACTGAACATATTAAATGGCGTAACCTACTTTCGTACATCTTACACACCAATAACCTATATACTCGACCAGTAACTTTCGTCTCTGGCTGCGCAGAAGGTCATGATGTTCGCGCTGGTTCTTCTTAGTTCACGACACTCCGTAAGTATACTTTCGTAACTTACGACGCGATATGCTCTTATAGATGAACGATTCGGGTGTTTAGATTCATCACTTTTGGTGGTTTTTTAACACCTAGGAATCAGCCTCTAGTTCATGACACTAGATTCATGCATTAACCACGATATATAAGAAACATCTCTAGAATTCGGCTAGGGTTTTACTTTGTGAAATCCTTATCAAAAATAGAATTCCCCTTGATAATCCCTTGAAACCCAACAATTAAACTACTCGGACATAACTGAAAGTAAAGATATAATTAAATAAAGGCAGGAGATGGAAGAAGAAGACTCTCAAATTTAAGAACTAGGTCCGGAAGTCTTTGACCTAGAAGAACAAGAAGTAAAGAGCAAAAAGTAAGAGCAATATTAAACTAAAATGGTATAAAAGCAAGCACACGAAATTAGGGTTCCTAAAACACATATTTATAGGTCTTGAGCTCTACTTTCGTCGGTCTTTAGGGTTTATCCTTGACGGGATTTGAACGGGCCTTGGAATTGGGCTTACGGGACGAAACTGGCTTGGCCGCAAGTCCATGGACTCTGGCCACGGCGAAACACACCTTGGCCGCGGGTGGAGCTCTCCTAGCCGCGGTAAACTGCCTCTTGGCCCCTAGTGGGGAGCTTCTGCCTGAGGTGAACTGTGACATCTTGATCTTGATGTATCTTTTGATTGAACCGTTGGATCGCCGATCCTCAAATCACTTGGAATGGAAAAGTTGCTGGTCCTTCTTGAATATCTCCAAAATTAGGCTAGATCAGAAGGTGAGAAGAGCCTCTTTGGCAGTTGAACTTCTGACGGTTTGACTCTGACCCAAAAATTTAGTTTTTTTTCTAATTTGCAATGCTTTTTGCCTAAGTAACATGGAAAGAGTCTTGAAACTACAAAAATGCAAAAATCGTGATAAAAACATATAAAAGCGAATGAAAAACTTATTCAAGTGTTCTAAAATAGATAGTAAAATGGGTAAAAATACAGTGTTCTCTCCTTGTACTCAATCTAACTTATTCAACTAAACTAAACGTCTATCGGTTGCTGTCTTGATGTCATAATTCAGCTTCTTTACTACCCATTCCGCCTTGTACTCAATCTCAACATGAAGATGACATGCGTTTCCATAGACAAGATGAAAACGAGTGGTTCCAAATAGGAGTTTTGAAGGCCTTCCTATAGGCCCAAAGAGCATCATCGAGCTTAGCGGACCAATCTTTGTTTGTCATTTCGACTGTTTTATCCAAGATCCTTTTGATTTCTCTGTTGGAGATCTCTACTTGACCACTTGTCTGAGGGTGATAAGGTGTAGCAACTTTGTGTCTAACACCATTCTTCTTCAAAAGATTTTCAAGAACTTTGTTAATGAAGTGAGAACCTCCATCACTAATCACGACTCGCGGGACACCAAATCTCGGGAAGATGATCGACTTGAAAGAGGGGCTTGCTATGGCTTCCACCCTCTTAGACACGTAGTCAACGTCAACAAGTATGTATTTGTTCCGATAAGACGAAGACATCGACGACTTCCTGGATGAAGTTTTGTGGCATCGCATTCCTTTTGCTGATGTTTCCTTGTCTTTGACAAGAATCACAATTAGATATAAAGGCATGGGCATCATTGATCATGGTATGCCACCAAAAACCAGCTTGTAAGATTTTAGCGAAAGTCTTTTTAGTAGCAAAGTGTCATGCATAGTAAGATCCGTGGAAAGAAAATAGAATGCCTTGAACTTCTTCTTTTTCTGGAACACATCATCTATGAATACCATCAAAACGATGTTTGTAAAAATAAGGTTCATCCCAAAGGTACCTTCAAACATCACACAATAATTTCTTCTTCTTATAACCAAAAAACCGAGGAGGCTCAATTTCTGCTGCTAGAAAGTTTGCAATGTATCTATACCATGGAGAACCGGATGGTGTTGGTTTATTAAACTTTGTGAACATATCGAACTTGAACTATTTATGCATGTTTAACTATTTAATTACCAACGGGAGTTGAGTGATTTAAGTTAGTTAAACATTATAATTGGCGCTGCCAAAGTATGTTAATTAATCATTCGTGATTCGAGTTCAGAACATATTTATTGAAATTCCATGTTTAATTTATCCAATTAACTCGATCTATGATACTCTGCGAAGTTTCCGACGCCTAGTACTTTTTCTACTGATTTTACATTGTTTTTGTTTTCTTATAAGTTTATTTATTATTATTTTTGTCACTATTCACAGCCCAAAAACAAAACCTCACATTTTTTTCAACTTATCTTAACTCGATTCTCATAAACTCGTAGTGTGATTCTTTGGTCTCTAGTGGATTCGACCCCTACGTACTACTGCATTTGTTGTGCACTTTCATAATTATTTCAGGGTTAAAACTATGTGTATCAAGGTGGAAGACATATATTCAAATAGGGGGACGCAAAAGAAAAATCATAGAAGCCGAAGCGACCCTAACCCCAATTGTAGAAATATCTGAGACCGAGCACAAGAAGCCCAAGCTCCCCGACTGCACTGGTAAACTCATAGAGAAAGGGGTGGGGGTGATTAGTTGGGACGACAAGCGAGTGGAAGAAATTCTAAGTCTCGCTAGTCCAACGAACAAGAAGGAATTTGATATATCATGGTTTTTACCCATTTTATGTCATGATATAAGTCCTTTTTATAGAGTCTTTCTAGTATTTTGTAGTCTTTTAGAGTCTTTTAAGGTTTTAGCACGTTTAGAGCACAATTGGAGAAAAGGAGCCGTTTTGGGTGAAAATGAGCATATGGAGATGCAGAGTCATGCAGAGACGTCAAACGTTTGGCATTCGTTGAAGAACTTCACACCGAGGGATTGAGCTCAAATTTGGATACAAGACAGATTATTGGATTAACTTTCATTTGGAAGTGGTTTGATGCCACTCCAGCGGTTCGATAAAAAGTTTTGCCAGTTTTCGTGAAAACAGTCCAGTCAAGCGAGTAAAAGAGTCGACACGCAAGTAGGGTATCGATCGATACTAGGAAGTAACGACCGATACCGACTTCTGGAAGAAGGAAACGTGACTTTTTACAAGTTTTAAGTTTGAATTTTGGTCCAGAAGACTTTAATAATTACAATTAGCCACAATTCGTGTTTTAACCTATTTATTAGGTTTTTCAGCCACCTGTTTAGGCTACGCTTGATTTTACTTTGGTTTAGAGAGAGAGCTTTTGTGAGGGAGACAAGTCAGAACTCTGTTCATCTGAGAGAAGATTTCGAACCCTCTTGTTACTCTTTTCTTTATTATTTATTAAAGGATTTATTCAGTTATGTTGATTGTTTCATTCTCCATGTCTGAGTAGATCCATCTTAGGTTTAGGGTTTTCTCATAGGGATTTCTCTGATTGCTGGTAATTGATTAGTTAGGATTCACCATCTGAATTAGTTCTTCACCATAGGTTGTTCTCAAAGCTAATTCTAGGTTGACGAATCTGGAACTTAGATCTTAGGTTAATCAATTAGGCACGAGAGTGCAATTGAGTAATTTGATAGAACCTAGGGTGAGCAAATTAATTATTCGCAAAGAGATTTGGTTTAGTTGATTTGTGAACATATCAAACCCGGTATTAAGGCTGATTTATTCTTAGGAATTTGCAAAGAGATTTGGGATTATGAAGTTTAGATTTAGATAATTCTCGCAACGACATTTGGTTAATTATAACTTAGTGATTTGAGTTCAAGAACCGCGCTAAATATGAATCATGACTGATTGGTTATCTGCATTCATTGATTTCCTAAGAAATACCATGGGCCTATATTCTCCCATCGATTTTACATCCTCTTTTATTGTTTATTGCTTTCAATTACATTGATCACTTAGTTTAATTCTCATCTATACAATCTATTGTGTGTTTTCTTGAGTCTATGTGGATTCGATCCCTAAGTATTACAAACGACAAAGCTTTAGTACTTTTAGGTTATTAATTGGAGCTTATCAAATTTGGCGCCGTTGCCGGGGACTCAATTTGCCATTAGATTTTAGTTTGAGATTTTCGACTAAGTTCGACCAGTATCGATCGACACCCTAGTGGACTGTTTCAGGTGCATGCCTAATCGTGAAACCAGAAGGAACAAGAGCACTCAGCTACTCAATCTGTCAAACGAGAAGCTAGGACTTTTGGAACGCACAAACATAAAAGCAAAGAAGCCAGCAGAGATGAACAACAATCCAGTGGTTTTGGTCCAAGATGCAGCTGGTGCTTACAGAGACCAAGAGGGTCAATTTTCCAATGAGAGAGGGCACCGACTCGATGGAGTAGGAAACGTCATTGTCTCTGCAGCTGTTGCGAATGTTGGGAATGCTGTAGTTGATCGTGGGAGGACGCTTGGTGAGCACAACAGACCTGATTAGTTATATGCCAATCGAGCAGCGATTCGCATTCCAACTTTTCAGAGGAATAACTTTGAGTTGAAACATGCGTACTACGCTCTTGTGAGTCAGCATCTTTCCATGGTCTATCTCATGAACACCCCATGGATCATATCGAGAGGTTCGAGGATTTGGTCACTGGTATTGGCTGAAGCAGTTGTCTCCTGGTTCGCTAACTACATGGGATGAGACGAAGAGTGCGTTCATGAATAATTTCTATGATGATGTGAGATCCGAATAGCTCAAGAACAAGATTTTTCAGTTTTCCCAGGGAGCGACTGAGGCATTCAAGGCTGCTTGGATTAGGTTCAGGTCATATCAGAGAGATTGTCCGCACCATAGGTTCACTCTTGTTCAGCTGCTGGGTACTTTCTACAAAGGGATTAATTGGAGGTATCAGATTGCCTTAGATGCTGCAAGTAATAGGAACTTCAACACTAGGTATCCTGATGATGCTTATGTGCTTATTGAGAACTTGGCATCTAGCTATAGTACCAAGAATGCAGACATGGAGCACAAGAAGCAAGCTGATAACTTGGATAGCAGTCGAATCGCATAGGTGAATGCTAAGTTGGATTCAATGCACAATCTGTTGATGGGAAAGACCCAAAAATTGGTCCACTTTGCTGCTGAAGATGAAGTGGAGGATGTTAACTATATTGGTGGAGCTGGTTTTGGGTCGAATCAGTTTGTCAAGAAACCATTCCAGAGCAGTAGCTATACCAGGAACTATGGGAGTTCGTCTTATCAACCTCTACCTGCTAAAACCCCAGAGAGCAAGATCGAGTCTATGTTTGAAACGTTGGTTCAAGGACAGCAGCAGATAGCAGTGGATTTCAATGGTAAGATAGATGCTCTGTACAAAGATCTGAGTGGAAGGATCGAGGCTCTCGGTATTCATCAGAAGATGCTGGAAACTCAAGTAGCTCAGACTGCAGCAGCTGTCAAGGGAAAGGTGGTTCATTCACAGAATGAATATGTCAATGCAATCACCTTAAGAAGTGCAGGAAATTTTGAAAACCCTGTAGAAGATGACGATGAGGATTTAGAAATCGCCAGGGTATCGATCGATACACTTCCTGTGTCGATCGATACCCACTCTGAGGAAACGAAATATGAGCTTTGTGTCGATCGACACTGTTCTGGTATCGGTCGACACCCCTCGCAGACTGAGCCATAAATTGTGAAAAAACTGGAGATGGTTGAGGAACGCGTTTACAAGCCTAAGGTGCCATATCCTCGACCACCTAGACATTTCATGAATCCCATCACTGCAGAGAAGTTGCTCGCTTTTGAGAAGATGGTGAGGAGAATTCCCCATACTATGTCTTTTGAAGAAACTTTTGAAAATCGCCCTTTGGATTGTTACTTCCGAGATTGCAGATAAACTGAGGAAGATATCAAGGCAATCTTCATCAAAGCAAGAAGCGCACCACCACCGATGAAGCAGTTGACTAAGAGGGAAGACCCAGGAAATTTTTTAGTTCCATGCTCTATCTCTGGAGTTGAATTCAAGGAATCTCTCGTTGATTCAGGGTCTAGCGTCAATGTCATGTCAAAGGCACTTGCAGAGAGGTTGAGAATTGAAGATATTAGATCTACTACGATGACTCTCGCATTCGCGAACTATTCCACCTCAGTTCCATACGGTACAATCCCTGATTTGCTGGTTAAAGTAGAAGATTGTCTGGTTCCTGCTGATTTTCAGGTTGTGGAGATGAGCGCAAGATCTAGTACGCCTTTGATTCTTGGAAGACCGTTCATGTCTACGGTTGGTGCAGTTATAGACACGCCCAGTAAGAGAATCTCGTTCTCATACATTGACAAGGAGATCTCCTACAAAGTCATCCCTTCCAGATGAGCTCCCAAACACATCTCTTGCATCACTGTTGTCACATGAGAGACGTTGATGGTTGATCTTTTGGACGAGCCTTATGATGAGTCAACTGTCATAGACGTTTTAGATGATCCTTCTATCATCACCAAGATGGAGCTGAGCAACACCTTTATGTGTAAGATGGAGCCGAACAAGATGAGAGTCTCTGAGCTTTTGGTGCTCTGTCCTTAGCTATTAGGGACATAATTCCAGGCGAGGATTATGAGTGGCCTGAGCTGACAGAGGTCAACATGGGAGCTGTTTTTGCACATCACTTGGTCTCCTTGAAGACCAAACCTTTTGTAGGTAAGAGCACGAGGGGCACAGCTAGGAAGACCAAGTCTTTTGGGAGTCTTCTCAATCCTATCTTCCAGCACTTTGGGATCAGTACTACGAGCTGCTCCATATCCACTACACGCGTTCTCATGGATGAGCAGCACTTGCAGAACCTGAGGTGGCTGAAACCTCAGCGACGTTGGTACTTCTCTACTGCAAATGGAGATTTTCTGGTTCAGCTCCCCAACAGAGGGCTGACAGACATTGGTGACACTCCACAGCAGCTGCGCTTTGAGCCTACTGAGGATCTGTTGATAGCTGCGCCTGTCACTCGACGTCGTGCACCACTCACTAGAGCACCTGCTGCTACTGAGGATGAGCCGGTACCTGACCTTGCTGGAGGTCTATCTAGACGTGCACGTTATCCTCCATCTTCTGGGAGTACTCTTCCGTCACCACCTGCACTTCCTATGGATACATACACCTTTCAGAGGTATGTGGTAGAGAGCTACTAGAGTATCTGGAACGCCATTTCGACACTCTCTCGGTGCGGTTGCATCGCTCCATCTCGCCCACGCTCACCATCGGGAGAGGGACCATCTCACACAGCTGGAGATGATGATTCTGATGAGGATTAGTCCTCTGTTCTATCTGGTTCACTTTTCTTTTGAATTTTTGGGTTTGTTTTGTCAGTTTGTTTTGATTCTGAACTTTGTAATTATGCATTATGATATCTTGTTGCTTTTAACCCCAGAAGACTTTATTATTTACAAAAAGGCCCATAACGTGTTTAGTAGTATTTATTTAGGTTTTACAGCCACTTTGGTGACTACACTTTCATTATGCATTATTCTACTTTGGTTTTTGGTGAGGGAGCTTTTGAGGGAGACAAGTCTGAAAATCTGTTCGTCCGAGAGAAGATTTTGAACCCTTGTTCTACTCTCTTTCTTATTATTTATTCAAGTATTTATTCAGTCATGTTTATTGTTTCAATCTCCTTGTATGAGTAGATATCCTGTTAGGTTTAGGGTTCTCATAAGGGATTTCTTTAAATGCTAGGTTGATTTATTGTTTAGGGTTCATAATCTGTATTAGTTCTATTAGGGACATCTCACTCTGATTCTTCTATCAGAAAAACATCAAAACGGCTAAGGCAAAGAAGAAGGTGAAGAACAAAAGAGTCGAGAGTGCTACCCATGTGACCTTAATCCCTCAGAAGTGTGATGGAGATTTGATTGAATATAAGGTGATGTGCAAAGGAACTTCGAAACCATTCTCTAAGGTTAGAGTTATTCTCACTTCAGAGTCGAAATAGGAAGGAAAGGATGTTGTGAAGGGTATGTTGAGCAGAATTATGAAGCTGGAGATGTCAAGTTGTGGAGCTTGTTTTGGAGCAAGTTCTCATTCTTATCCTGACTGATCGTTTGTAAAGTCAAGCTCGTGACGTAAAACAAGCGCTTGGTGGGAGGCAACCCACTGGTAAGTCTGTATATAAGTCCTTTTATTTTTGTGATTTTTCGTTTTTGTGTTTTGTGTCTTGAGTGAATCAGATTGGAGCAAACGAGGAAAAACTGAACTTGCATCGACGAAATCGCCAGAGTATCGATCGATACCCTGCGGGCATTGATGGAATCGTTGAAGAGAAGTCTCTTGTGTCGACTTAAGCCTGGTATCGATCGATACCAGGCTGTGTGTCGGTCGTTACCCATGTTTCATTACGGTAACTTCTTGTTCTTCATGAATCTACTCTGTTCTTTTGATTTTTTTTACCGTCTCTAGACTAGATAACATTGGGGACAGTGTTGTTTAAGTCTGGGGGAGGT
Organism: Eutrema yunnanense; assembly: GCA_002933935.1. Classification (NCBI taxonomy): domain Eukaryota; kingdom Viridiplantae; phylum Streptophyta; class Magnoliopsida; order Brassicales; family Brassicaceae; genus Eutrema; species Eutrema yunnanense. The sequence continues at coordinate 452,449 of PKML01057765.1, read as the reverse complement.
GTCTGCTAACATTGTGTTTGTTTTTCTTAGAGTCAGTCGTTCTTGAGTCAAAACCTGTTGGAGATTTTGATCATATGCTTGAATATATTATTCTGATTTTGATTTTGAGTGACCAGTGTTACATGATCAGTTCTAGATCGACTAATGAAAAATTCAAAGACTGACCAGTTAACTAGAAAACACCCATGTCCCCATCAGAGTTCTTCTGAAACCTGAGCCAAATTTTTGCACTTCATCGATGCAGCTGATGTTTACAGGGCTTGATTCCTCATTCATATCTGACAAAAGAACCCATGTGTTTAAAGTAATGGTATCGCTCTCCCCTGTTATAAGTTATTAAATAAGAGCATAAAAGATGAAATGATTTTCTTCTGAGTAGAGGGCTAGGAAAATTTCCAGCAATCCCATGATTCTACTTGTGAAGGAATGATCACATAAAGGTTGGAAGCGAGGTTAGGAAAATTTCCTGTAATATCACTATTCGCCAACACCTTTGATACATAGAGAGGGAAGAACCGGGGATTCGGTGGCAAACACCATCAATACTCCCGTTTCGGACCTTAATGTGTATATGCAGATCTAAAAAGAAAGATAGAAAGAACATAATGAGAAACAAGTCTGGGGAAGAGTAAACAATACCAAAAAGTGTGTGAATTGGGAGGTTCTTTTGTCATGATATTGTATGGTAAAGAATCTAGAAGGTTCTTGAACATTGGGTGCAGTGATGAAACCGGCGATGAGTGCTTTATTTGGACAATGCTGAGAGATAATGTGTGGAGTCTGGGAAAGCTGCGAATGTCTACGGAGAAGTACATGGTGGTTAGATCTGGAGCTGGTTAGGTGAAATTTGGGTGCTTAGGAAAAGGATCTTTGCGATGGTCCATGAACAGGTGAGTCTCCTTGTTTTCAAACCTCTTTCTCTGGTTTGGTTTTATGTTTTGCTTGAGGGCAAGCAAAGGCTAAGTCTGGGGGAGTTGATATATCATAGTTTTTACCCATTTTAGGCCATGATATAAGTCCTTTTTATAGAGTCTTTCTAGTATTTTGTAGTATTTTAGAGTCTTTTCAGGTTTTAGCACGTTTGGAGCACAATTGGAGAAAATGAGCCGTTTTGGGTGAAAATGAGCATATGGAGATGCAGAGTCATGCAAGGATGTCAGAAGTTTGGCATTAGTTGAAGAACTTCCCACCGATGGATTGAGCTCAAATTTAGATACAAGACAGATCAATGGATTATCTTTCATTTGAAAGTGGATTGAGGCCATTCCAACTGTGCGATCAAACGTTATGCCAGTTTTCGTGAAGACAGTTCAGTCTGGCGAGCAGAAGAGTCGACACGCAAGTAGGGTATCGATCGATACTACGCAGTATCAACCGATACCGACTTCAGGAAGAAGGAAAGGTGACTTTTTACAAGTTTTAAGTTTGCAGTTTGGTCCAGAAGACTTTAATAATTACAATGAGCCCCAATTCGTGTTTTAACCTATTTATTAGGTTTTTCAACCACCTGTTTAGGCTACGCTTGATTTTACTTTGGTTTGGAGAGAGAGCTTTTGTGAGGGAGACAAGTCAGAACTCTGTTCATCTAAGAGAAGATTTTGAACCCTCTTGTTACTCTTTTCTTTATTATTTATTCTAGGATTTATTCAGTTATGTTGATTGTTTCATTTTCCATGTCTGAGTAGATCCATCTTAGGTTTAGGGTTTTCTCATAGGAATTTTTCTAATTGCTGGTAAATGATTAGTTAGGATTCACCATATGAATTAGTTCTTCACCATAGGTTGTTCTCAAAGCTAATTCTAGGTTGACGAATCTGGAACTTAGATCTTAGGTTAATCAATTAGGCACGACAGTGCAGTTGAGTAATCTGATAGAACCTAGGGTGAGCAAATTAATTATTCGCAAAGAGATTTGGTTTAGTTGATTTGTGAACATATCAAACTCGGTATTAATGCTGATTTATTCTTAGGAATTTGCAAAGAGATTTGGGATTCTGAAGTTTAAATTTAGATAATTCTCACAACGACAGTTGGTTAATTATAACTTAGTGATTTGAGTTCAAGAACCGCGCTAAATCTGAATCCTGACGGATTGGTTATCTGCATTCATTGTTTCCTAAAAAATACCCTGGGCCTATATTCTTCCATCGATTTTACATCCTCTTTTATTGTTTATTGCTTTCAATTACATTGATCACTTAGTTTAATTCTTATATATACAATCTATTGTGTGTTTTCTTGAGTCTCTGTTGATTCGATCCCTAAGTATTACAATCGACAAAGCTTTAGTACTTTTAGGGTATTAATTTGAGCTTATCAGAGCTGCATAAATTCATGGGTAAAGTGGGGTCGTTCATTAAGGATGTCCCGCTCTTAGCAGAAAAATTGTACCTGTTTATGCAGGATGTATGGGAGACAAAAATAATAGGGAGAAGGAGGATGTCTTGGTTGAGCTCAAGGTGCATCTACTGGCAAGAAAACCCCTCGCGACCCCAACGGACATGAGCCCCCAAATCTTTTCCTGTAGGTTGCAGGGCCAACGGTCAGTTCTGTGATCAGACGGTGAGAAAGTCTCCATCGAATGTCTAACTTATGATGGTCCAAAATTATCCAAAATCTGGTTTTTCACCAATTTGCGTCGTTTTGCCTAAAAGAGTCTTGAAACTAAAAATTTGCGAAGATAAAAACATGTAAAAGCAAGTGAAACACTTATTAAAGTATTCAAAAATAAGCAGTAAAACGGGTAAAAATACAGTGTTATCAACTTTCCCAGACTTAGACTTTGTTTGTCCTCAAATATCAAACAAAAATCATAGGGAACTAGAAATCTCGGAGACCATCCTTCTAAACCATAACCATCGAACTACATAAAACGGAACCTAGCCTAGAAAATTCTCACTAGAAGTTCCCGTAACACTAGTCCACGGTATCCGTCATACGAAATATAAACTTTCAAAATCCAAAAATCAGGTTAACTAGCTCTCTAAATTCATTAAGTGCAAACATGAACTTCTCATCAAAAGGATCAAACCAAGACAATCGAGGTTAGGTATTAAATGCATTTAGAGGTGAGGTTAAAAGTGTTTCAAGTTAGCGTAATTTCACCGGAGGATGCTAGATATTATGCAAAACAGCAAGAGAGGACGGAGATGTTCACGTCCACAGTTTCCAGTCACTTCTTCTTGCGTAAAAATTGTTGTACTTCCTCCTTTCTCCAAAAACAAAAGTTTTTTTGTCATTCCCCGAGACTTAGAGTTCTTCGTTGGCTCGGAATGACCGACTTCTCACAAACGAACCATGGTTGCCTCATAAGTATTTCGACCAACCTAGACTCTTTTTAGGCTCTTATTTCCTTTTCCTTTCGATTATTTTTTATTTCTCTTTTTTTTTTCAAACGGGGGAAACGCCTTTTATTGAGATAGAGTCTTAAGGGCACGAAAATTTACCATGATTTTGAGTTTTTCCAAGGCAGAACCAAGCTCTTATCTTTTTTTATTTCACCTCCACCAATCGCGTATAGTCTTCGTCTTTAGTGACTGAAAACTGTGTCGTTCCTCCATCTCCGGCGTTTTTGCACATATCTACACATAAGACACAAGAGAGATGCATGAGGTTTGAACAAAGGTGTTTGGGCCGGTTTCCACCCACTCGAGATTAATGTGAAGCGTACCGACTCACAAGAGTATAGAGGGCCGAGCCAAAGCACGACGGTCCTAAAGCTAGCATATCTCCCTTCGCCTCGTCTGAAAGAATAGAGATTCCTCCGAGGTAATCCTACCCAGAGAGGACGAAAGCCGAACCGAGGCCAAAGCAATGGCATCTTTCTACCGAACAAAGATCGCTACGAAACGGATCAGATCACCCTGAAAGACCAAACCCATCAGAATACGAATGAGCCGAGACACCAATCTTTCGTCAACTCGTGTCCCGAGTTCGAAGCCCAAATCATTATTCGCCCTAGTATAAGTCGGCGGCCGCAGGAAGCAAGAAGAAAGTTTCCTTTTGCCTTCCGAGATGCTTGCTAATGTAAATCCATATAAAGAGCATTCATAATAATATGTAAAAAGGGACCTAACGAGAGGCTCTTAGCAACTTGTACTCATACACTTTCAAACAGTAATAAAATCACCATCTTTAGATCTCTTACTGTGTTTTTCTAGAAACTCCGGCTCCCTCTAAAAAGTCTCGACAAAAGAATAATTGTGTGAGTTTCGACTCTCACAATTTGATGCCGTCTGTGGGGATACCTCGAAGTTCTTACCCGCGAAAACATCAGGAACGAGATCGGAAGATATGGCCGGAGACCAGCAAAGGATCAACACCAAAGTGGGCAACACCGCAGAAGATACAACCGGTGGAACGATCGATCTCAGCAGCACTCCCGTAACACCCGCTGGAACGATCGATCTCAGCAGCACTCCCGTAACACCCGCTGGAACGACGTCTGCACCCTTAGCCGAATTGAAGGACATGATCACCTCAATACTAAAGAAGACGGAGGAACATGACAAACTCAACAAAATCTTGTCAAAAAGTCAAGACGTTAATCTCGGGAGGTCGGACCAATGACTGGCAAACTGAAAACCTCGGCTCGGGCGCACCTCCAAGAAAGCTCACGAGGCTCAACCCCAGATCAACGGCCCTCGATTTCTCCATGCATGGGACCGCCTCAGTTCACGGCGCATCACCACCGCCGCGTTCGTCTGGGGAAGTGACATATGCAGCGACAATACCACCTGAGCCAACAAAATCTTGCGTCGGGACAGTCGCAAACAACAACGATGGAGTAATCTGAGATGAAAGAATCGATGACTCGGAACGCTGCAGAGATATTAAACCCACCCGGGGAACATGAGAGCCAATACTCCTGGAAGAAATCCCTCGTTCACAACGGCCGACCTCATTCCTACCCTCTTGATCTCTCGACCCATGCGATGACCTCGGTGATGAGGTTCCAATCACCATACCCGTCCAGAAAGGTGACGCCAGCGGTGGCAGAACCGCTCACATCTGATCGCTGGACAAAGCAGCAAATCGGTGAGCCCATGAAAACTTACCTAGGAAGAAATACCGATGGCAAGACAATCTGAACCAAAGAAAACGATACCTCGACCCTAGAAGGACCGCAAGCCGTGGAGAATGTCGCCAACCCGAGACGGCTCAATAACAATTTCGTGGAAGAAGATCTTCTCTTGACTAAACAGATGCAACTTATCAAGTTGATGCGTGCAGACCAAAATTGACACAGGTGAGAAGGAGCTTTTTCGGAGAATATCTATGGCTCTGACCACTTCAACAACAATTTGACAGAAGAAGAAGAAAATATCCTCTGGGTAGAGAAAATGCAATGCGCTGACGAGCTAAGAGTACACTATTGTCGAACTTGACGCGACGAGTTGGCAGGAGCGAGCCGGCCTTAGGCGAATGAAACGATTAAAAACGAAGCTTTCTCAGACCAAGGCGATTCCGAGAGACGAACCACACGTCCGACAGGGCATCGTGCACTCAGCACGGCTCCCAAGACCAATCAAACACCAAAGGCGTGATGCACCCCCTTTACGACAAAGATCACTGAGGCGACCATCCCCGATTAGGAAAGGGTCAAAATTCCATTCTACAATGGGTCGACCAATCCGAACGACCACATCAAAAAATTTCGCATCGCAATGAGCCGAGTCGGGCTAGAAGAAAATAGAGAAGACACGAGATTATGTCGCCGATTCGCATAACATTTAGAAGAAACGGCGCTAGACTGGCTCTCTAACCTACGACGAGTCTCAATCAACAAGTTATGCCAACTGTCTGACCAATTTCTAGAAAGATTTGCCGCGTTCATAGAGCAAGGAACCTCTGACGCTGACATGTGGAGCCTGGCCCAAGATCTGGCATAACCTTTGCGAATTTTCATTGAACGATTTAAAGCAGCGGTCTTGCAAGCAGGGAGCATAAACGATTGGGTCGCAATCAACGCCGTAAAAAGGGGTTTACACCTCAAGTCGAATTTCCGAAAGGAACTCATACTGAGAGCACCATCGTCATTCCAAGATGTCCTACACCAAGTTTCAGATTTCATCTCCTAGGAGGAAAAGACGAGAAACGACCTACCTAATGGCCAGACCAACGATCAACCGAGAATGCACTCGAGCGAATACGCTATGGCCTCCTCCGAAACATCCATGAACCACCCTGACAAAATCCCATTTTACGATGGAACGACGAACCCCGTAGATTAGGTAACAAACTTCTGCACGGCAATTGATCGCTACGACCCCGAAGGAATTCTGATCGAAGATGGATATAGTTTACGGTTTGGGAAACACCTCAAGGGAGTCGCCCTCGACTGGTTCTCAAAACTCGATCAAAATTCGATCCACAATTTCCGACGACTATCTGATGGCCTTATAAGACGTTTCTCTGAACAAGGAATCTCTGACGCCGATTTATAATCCCTAGCCCAGAGGCCGGCGGAGTCACTACGGCGCTTTGTAGAACATTTCAAAATAGCACTTTCGATGGAAGGATTCGTAAGTGAACAGGTCGCACTTAATGCACTGAGAAGGGCGTTGAGACACAAATTGAACTTCAAAAGAAAATCACACTCAATAAGCCGCCAACAGTCCAAAACGATATGAACCAAGCTTCGGAGTTCATTTACAAGAAAGAAAAAGTGCCTAGTGGTCCATCCCGAAGCCCAACCAACGATCAGCCAAGACTCTCCAAGCGCAAGAGAACCTCTTAAATTTTGGGAGATAAGATCAATGAAATCACTAGCCCGTCCCAATCCAAAAACGCGATGAAAGTAAAACGCCCTACAATTCTTCGAGCTGGGCAAAACGATCTAACGAGGGGAACTATTCGACCATGTTTTCAAAAGAGCGCCACCAAGGATGCAAACAACAAGGAGTCAATGCCAACCGACAAAGGGTCGGCAACTTACACATCTCGAGTCCATGACGATTGTACAACTCCCTCGCCACCTTGCCATAAGAACCGACCAAAGCTGGCAATTTTGTCATACATCAAGTCTTTCGTCTGCCACGATACCACGGACTACTACTGCAAATCTCACTCGGTTTTTGAACCAAACCCCCCCTCCATATCCACACCGCAGCGCTAGCACCCGAACAAGATAGGCACAGAAGACCTCGAAGAATTTTTTCAAGAAGTTCACGAATTTCCCAAGGACATATCCTTCACTAAAGCATTCAAGGAACGCAAACTCGAACGGTTCTTCCACAATAGCACCAAATCTAGATCAGAAGTAGAGGATCTTTTTACATATGCAAGACGCGAGAAAGCAATCGAGATACTTTACAAAATTCAGGAACAAGGGCAATTCCTTATCTCGTGTAACGTTCAAGGCGTCGACTTTACTAACGTCTTGTGTGACTCCGGAGCTTGCCTTAGCATTATCTACAGATCAACCGCTGAACACCATGGACTCAATCGTATCCGGCCGACCCAGACGAGTATCAACATAACTAACTAGTCTCACACAACACCACAAGGGGTCGCACGCGACATACCAGTCAGAATCGGAGATTTCATAGCCCCCGTCGATTTCTACGTCTATGAAGCTGAAAAAATCTACCCAGCCCCAATAATCCTCTGATGGCCATTCCTAGCAACTACCAGGACAATAATGGACTGGCCACATCACCGCTAGGGGTGTCAATTAGGGCCAAAGCCCGAGGGCCGGCCCGGCCCGACCCTGAAAAACAACGGGCTCGGGCCTAGAAATAAAAGCCCAAAAAAATCGGGCCTTTCGGGTTAAGCCCATTCGGGCTAGTATGTTTTTCGGGCTCGGGCTAGCCTGAAAAGCCCGTAACTATTTGATTACGTATGTCTTATTAAATTTGGGTTTGTTGATCATATGATTTCAAAGCGTATGAAAAACGTACTATTATAGAAGAAGGAAACTCTAAATTGACTATATACTTAGAAGGCGATATGTTGGAACTGACTTTTTATGAAGACATGGATGTTTTATAATGGTGGAAGTGTCAGTCACAACGTTATGGTGAGTTAGCTCGTATGGCATGTGATGTTCTAAGCATTCCGATAACTACTGTGACATCATATGCTACATTTAGTATTGGTGCGCATGTATTGGATAAATATAGAAATCGTGTTTTGCCAAGAAACATTGAATCACTGATTTGTATATGCACTTGGTTGGATGAGTTTACATTTCGTGATCCAGGTACCATTATCATTCATCCATATTTACTTCATATTTTTAAAATATTTATCTATAGACTCTCAATGACATTTCTATATGATTTATATCTCTAAAAGCTTAATATTATTTTACTTTTTTTATCTATAGCTCTTGATGGTGATGAGGATTTAGAAGACGATGAAGGAGATTTTAATCTAAACTCTAGTATCTAGATTTGAAATGTTTTGATTTTATGTTTTATTTGGTAATACAATATATTTGAATTTTATTTGTTTTTTTGTCAAATTTTTGCTTTTAAATTTAATTGGATTTGATATAATACATTTCAATTTAGATTTATTTTGATAAATATTTTTTTTAATTATTTTTCATTTGAGAATTATGAATTTTTTTGTTTGTAAAGAAAAACCCAAAAAAACCCGAAAAGCCCTAGAGCTGATTTTTTTCGGGCCGGTTTGTTTTAGAATATAGGCCCGATTTTTTTTTCAGGTCGGACTCAAATATATGCGGGTTTTACGGGTTTCTGGTCGGACCGGACCGGGCCAGCCCGATTGACATCCCTATCAACGCATATCTCTCACCTGTATCAACAACAATGTCTTCTACCCCGCCACCCTGCTAAACCACGAAGAACAAAGTTTCTCGGCGTCTCAGCATAGTAACAACATATCAACCGAAGATGCCAAGAGGAACTCCCAAAAGACCCGCATAAGAAGGAAACTCTCCTTCAGCTAAGAATCACCGCATTACAATAAACTACGAGACAACTTGATCCCTGAAAAGGGTACGTAGGCAACCAATCTTCGAAAATGTGCAGATGTCCCCCTCTTTAAAAAGGAGGGGGGGGGGGGTGGATACATATACACATACTCTCATCCTTTATAAATACAATTTTCCGTATTTTCTAAGTTTTTATCAATATGTTTTTTGCACTTACACTCTTCACCCTCGTCTGTTGCTAGCCACAATAACAAGCTCTTAAATCCTCCTCAGATTCTAACCCCTATCACGTACGGATCACAGTTCCATTACAATCCACCACGGATTTAAGCGCGCTATATAAATTTTAGGCGGGTATATCCGGGCAAAAAGAAGGAAAAGATATATCTCGACCAAACCACTCGCAATTTTACTATCGAAACGGGAACGTAAGTCAAACCTACATCGCAAACCCTAAGACCGAAGTAAAATCTAAACCCAGTTATTACTCGCTTCATAGCACACTAGTCTCAAACATCTCAAACATCTCGATATACAGAATACTAAGTAGCGTTTCAGAACACGCCACTTCATACGAAATTCAAAAAACACTTTAGAACTCTACTTCGCCTACTCTAAACGGCTCGAAAACCAGTCCCTACGAAAACAATTAACCTCACTCCTATCACTAATCGCTTAAAACTTCAGCAAAACAGATCAAAAACTCCATACCATAGGATAAAGCCGTCCAGGCATAACATTTATAAAGTATTTTCAAAACAAAGAAAAATATATCCTTCAAGACCTTACGACAAAAATGATTATACAATCTGGCCCACCTCATTTTCAATAGAATCCTAAACACGCTCAACGTCCTCAACATGATTGATCGTGGGAACATGAGTCGCGGCAGGATCTGTCGGCTCGCCATTATGCAGAGAACCCTCCGAACCCTCGGAGATAAGCGAAAAGTTGAGCTCGTCTCTTAAGCAAGTTTCAATCCTGTCAACTTCCTCGTCAGCGCTAATCAGCTTAGTTTTCCAAGACTTCATCTTCTCGACCTCCTCATCAAGAAGTGACATTTCCAGATTGAATGTCTTCAATGAGCAGTATGTTACAATTAACCTCTGCCAATTCGAGCTCTTTGCCTTTAGCATCTTTCAGCTTGTCGATCCTCGAATTTACGGGCCGACTCAAGCCTGGCATCCCTCCGGGCTTTCTCCTCGATTTGCTTTTTTAAAGAAGCTATCTCGCTTTCCAGCTTCCCTCTCTGAACCTCGCATCGGTTGGCAAGGCCCGCGGAGTTTGCAGCCTCCTCTCTCAAAACGGTCTTCTCCCTCTCAAAGTCTGCAACCTGAGTCGAAAGAGAAGTCAATCTCTCTTCTACCTCGATCAACCTCTTCTTCTCTGACGAGGCGTCTTTCCTTGCCTCGTTAACTCGGCGCTTGTTGCGACGAGCTTTGGATTCATAAATGGCCGCCATCTCGTTGATAGAGGTAATAAACTGCAAGAAAAGAAAAAATCAGGGGAATCCAAAATGCTTACGACCATCACAAAGAACCGAATCCTACCTTGGTACAACGCAGCGCCATATTCGCATACGTCTTCTCCTTGTTAAGCTTGTCAAGAGGAGGAAGTTTAGCCCCGTGTCCATTAATCCCTGAAAGAAGAGTGGCTGACATAGCATAATCGTCAGTAATTACCCTAGAAGGCGGAGGGTCGGCAGCAGTATGATTAGTACAATATTTGTTTCTCGACAGTTTTCCCTTGGTCTTTTAGCAACAAGGGGCGCTTCCGGCTCGGCTCGTTCCCTTTTCTCGAGGGAGCTCGGAAATCTGGAGAAGGGTCGGCACCATTTTCTCCGCACCAATGGAAACATGAGGATCGGAAGGATTAGCTATGTCACTCCCGATATTATCAGTATTCACCTCGGGAGCAGCAGCGCCCGTGATCACCGCTTCGGAAGCAGTCAAATCTTGGGCTGTCCCCTCGGCAACCCGCCTCGCCTCTTCCTCCGCCTCGGCAACTTTCCTTTTGGCCTCCTTCGCCTCGAGCTCTTTCTTTGCGCGAATCGACAACCTCGCCATACTCGTCAAAGTACCTTTGGATGTTAGAGGTTGTGGGTTCGTCGAGACGTAATCGCAAATAGTTCGAGCCCTCTTTACTCTCTCAAACGAAAAATCCTTTCTCCAATCGACTTTTTCGGCCGATAGAAGCGTCCACACCTCGAGTAGATCGCTCGTGGAGGAGGTGAGCTATAAACTACAAAGACAAAAACACGAGGTTAACTAACAACGTTGGACTATACGACAAACCAAAAATATATGGAGTAACTATCAAGCGATCACCAGCCGTCATGACTACTTGGATGCAAGTCTGATCCACGTAAGCATCGAAGATTCGGACGAAGAAAAAGCGGCTCTCCCAGACATCCTTGCTCGAGAAACTACCGATAATTTGGAAATCGGCCTTGTTAGAGATATACACTTTTCCCGAATTAGGAACCCTTCGGATTTCCAGAAGATTCATGAGGTACTTGAGGTTGATCTCGACATTATTTTGAACATCTGGTCAAGATCCCAATCAGGTGACGAAGTCCCCGCGGCGTCATTTGGCTCAGCGAGATCTCGTGTTTCCAAAGGTATCGCATAACAAGCCTCGGCCCGGGGAACCACAAAAAACATAAGGAAAAGAAGGCCTCGTAGACAGTGAAGCAGTCTGAAGGAGACTTATCAGGTCAGTCAGACGGGCCAAGAATGACAAACTCAACTCCTTCATGAATTTTGAAACGTCGCCTTAGCTCGGCGAGGGACTTCTCGTCGGATAGAGTTGATCCGTGCAGAACTTTTTCTTTTTTCCTCGGGCGTTTAGACTCGGGCTTGCTCAAAGGACCCGCCTCTTGACCCGAAATTGTTCGCTCCAAGCCCTCAGAGAATTCAAGCAGCTCGGCCAATAAACCCACTTCGGGGGACTTATTCGCCCCATCATATATCACAGGATCGAGGCCGAGCCTTGCAGAAGAATTTCTCGTAACAGCCGAATCTGTTGGACCAGACATCACGCTTCAGAAAGATTGATCAAGTATGGATTAACAAAGGCGAATCAGAGAATATGACGATTAATCAAAAAATTCGAACGCTCACCACGCTTCCTACTTCGGATCGAATAAACTAAACAGCGTGGTGGCAAATTAGAAAACCCTAACCGGAAAAATAAACGGAATAAGAGAGTAGAGAGAGAGGGGAGATCTACCTGTTTTTCGGAAGATTGGGAAATGAGGAGAATAAAAAGGATGAGGAAGGCATCTCACTACTTATAGATAACTCGGCGCGTGGAAACGCTTGACCTCGGGAATAAACAGAAACGCTTGCAATTCCTGAGATATCTAAGGCAAATGCATGAACACGTGTATAAACATCAATAGAGAGAAGAAACTCTAGAACATATGTATATCCTAAGATACACCAAGGCGAACAGATTATTCGACGTCTTGTTATCTATCCTTATTGCAATCAGGAAAATGGCTCGGTACCAACATAAGAAATCCTTCTCCTCGCCTTGTCAATAAATTTCAGAGATAATTTTGACGCGTCAGTTAATCTCAGTCTCGACAATTTCAACCTCTTCATAGTCAATTATGAATCTGACGAGCTGAGGGGCTAACTGTTTGGGTCGGTTTCCACCCACTCAAGATTAATATGAAGCGTACCGACTCACATGACTATAGAGGGCCGAGCCAAAGCACGACGGTCCTAAAGCTAACCTATCTCCCTTCTCCTCGTCTGAAAAGACAGAGATTCCTCCGATGTAATCCTAACCAGAGAGGACGAAAGCCGAACTAAGGCCAAAGCAATGGCATCTTTCAACCGACCTAAGATCGCTACAAAACGGATCAGCTCACCCTGAAAGATCAAACCCATCAGAATACGAATAGGCCGAGACACCAATCTTTCGTCAACTCGTGGGCCGAGTTCGAAGCCCAAATCATTATTTGCCCTAGCCAAAGTCGGCGGCTGCAGGAAGCAAGAGGAAATTTTCCTTTTGCCTTCCGAGATACTCGCCAATGTAAGCCCATATAAAGAGCATTCATAATCAGATGTAAAAAGGGACCTACCGATAAGCTCTTAGCAACTTGTGCTCATACACTTTCAAACAGCAATAAAATCACCATCTTTGGATCTCTTACTGTGTTTATCTAGAAACTTTGGCTCCCTCTAAAAAGTCTCGAAAAAAGATCGATTGTGTGACTTTCGACTCTCACAAATGGTTAAGTTTCGGGTTGGGTACCAACTAAAGATGAGCTGGCCATTTAGGTACGACAAAGAGTAGTAAAAGGTAAAAGAACGTCATGAATGTATGATTCGTTATCTTTGCATGAACCTTTGATGAGAAAATAAGTCAAGTTAAAGTTCAAGTATAATAGAGCTAGTATATTCCATCCTAAAGAATATATACGGTCTAAATTCCTCTTGGGGTTTCGCATTAACAGAAACTCTAGCTACCGCCTAGTCTAGAACCAAATTACGAAAAAACATGTTACTAGGAAATAGCGTAGAAGCACATTGGTCGTCATGGATTTCTTTCATCATTCCTTCAAAACGTATTCCTACACTTATTGAATAAACTTTGAAAGTTTTTGAAAGAAAACATGAAAACTGCAAAATACAAAGACTCATGAAAGAAAATGTAATTAGTAAGGGATGAAATCTTCCCCCAGACTTATATCACATTGTCCCTAGTGTGAAATAAATCGAGCAAGAACGAGAAATAGATGTATGTAATAATTAAAAAAAGTTAAAGGAAAAAATAAAACTTACCTTGAAGTGTTGGGGAATGGATGTGGGAATGGGATGGTGGGGGATGGTAGATGGGGTTGTGGTGATGGGGAATGAGTGTGGGGGTGATTGGGAATGGTTTGGAATCGATCGGGGATCGAGGGAAATCGGTCGGGATCGACAGGAGGTTGGCCGCGGGTCGAAGGGCTCCGACCGCCGCCAAAGGGGGCTTCACCGCGGGTAGGTGGGACGCGACCGCGGCCACGTGCTGGTTCATCGCGGTTCGAGGGGATGCACATGCGGTCGATCCTCTTTTTTGGTCAGGTCCTTCCTCGTGGTTCGGGCTGGACCGAGCAGCTTCGAACCGTGTCTCCATGTTTTTGTCTTTTCGGTTTTTTGATTTTTTAGAAAGCTGAAACTAAGAAAAAGAAAACGTTAATAGAAAAAGATTGAAAACCTAAAAAGAAAAACGTACCTAAAATGGGTTGCCTCCCATTGAGAGCTTTTGTTTAAAGTCGTTTAGCCCGACGTCGGTAGCTAGGTGAGCTTAGTCGAAGAAAGGTATGGTCCGAAAACAAGTTTCCTTTTATTTAACCTTGTAATCCTTCGTATAAAACATATCACGCCATTCCCATTCGGGATTTCTGTCATCTAGTTTGAGATGGTGATCTCCTCCGGGATCACAATGGGAAATCATATTTGAAGCTTCTTTGGAGTATGCTTCTTCTTCTTTGGTATTCTCGGATGGTAGAGCCATGTTGCAAGATGCATAGATGGTAGGCTCTAGATCAGGTCTGGTCTTGGTTGGAGCTTGAGTGTTGATGGAGAAGAAGGCTTGCTCGAAGAAGTAGGATCGGGACACAAAACGTCAAAGTTGAGATGAACAGGGGCTGGCCGCGTGTGGAGGAGGCCCACACAAGGTGGAAGGCAGGTCGGCCGCGGGTCGGGAGCACGCACCCACGGCGAATGGAGGTTTGGCCACGGGTCCAGGAGGCGCCACCGTGGTGGAGGAGTCTCGGGCGGACTTGCTCGGATCGTTATCTCCTTTGTCTCCAATGATGTTTTCTGGTCCTAGGGGAATATTTGGCTTTTCCTTGGCTTTATTTAAGTCCATCACGTCTCATATGAGCAAGGGCAGAGTGTGCATAAAAGGGGATCCTTTTGTACGTTGATCTTGTCGGCTTGATGTTTTCCTCAACTGTGACGGGTGCAACTTCTTCTAAAATGTTTTCAACGTCCTTTGTAGCTCTTCCAGGGTCTTAAGAGTAGTTCATCTCCGCTGCATGTGTTCATAAAATGTGAATCACGAAATTCCATTACCTTGATCGAGAATGGAACAACAAGTTTTCCGTCATCCTTCATCTTAGAAAGTGTCTTCAATGGTTGCTCGGATGCATCCGTTAGTGTCGCATCCTTCATGAGATCTGTCTCACGCTCAATGTGGTGAGAAGTAGGAGTAGAAACAGGTTCTACTTCTCCTTGATGTTCTTCTTTAATGACATGAGCTTGAGAATCCAAGAGACTTTCATTTGATGACTTCTTTATAACCAATTTGGCTATGGGTACTCCATCAATTTCGGTAGCTACGTAGTACCATTCATCTTCGTGCATAGACTCGTTTAGTTCTTGAATAATATTGTCCACATTAGCTTTGGAAAAATCCGACCGCTCAAAGTTTCCCTCCGAGTATCTCTTTAGCGTGGATCTAAGCTCTTTTTGTTTTGATGAAATCATAGCATTGCAATACCTCGTGTTCTCCATATCATAAAGAGGTTCGTGAGTGACGCCTTGGAATTTGCAATATGAATGGGTATTGGGGTGACGCCTTGGCTTGAAGCTTCCTTTTAGCAAGTCCTCCTTGTTGCGTTCAAAGAGCTCTTCATCAAAATCTGAGGATGATGATTTGCTAACCGATTTTAACATGTCCATGTATTCGGGTGTGAAGATGTTGCGGTCGTAGTGTTTGCGCACCATGGTAGGTGCCGGTTTCCGATCCATTTAGAATGAATCACAATTGGTGTGTGACTTGTGAGAGTAGTGAGCATAAGATGGGTCGTAGGAACCTTGCTCGTAGTAGTGATCTCTCTCCAGAGACGAGTCCATGTTTCAAAGTCTGAAACGAAGAAAAACAAAAACAAAAATTAAAAAGAAAAAGATTGTCTTAGAGTTGTTTTACTAACGTCTAATGTGTGACAGAACAAGTAGCGATTGCCTCCCCGGCAACAGCGCCAAAAACTTGATGCAATCGGATTGTTCTCCGAAACTTCAGGTTTTAAATTTGTAAACCTAAAAGTTCTGCAAGTGCACAAACGTGTGTTGTAGTACTTAAGGTATTGATCCACATGGAGGGAAAGTTGTTCTGCGAGACCTTAGAAAGAAAGTTACTAAGGAAGTTTAAAACGAAAATAAGCTTTATGGTTTGTCACGAAACGAGTACTAGGAATTTAAACTAAACTAAGCGAGAAAATAAGAAAACGAGTAAGTAAATAAACTAGTAAGCAAAGCAATATTGGAATTTAAACTAATCTAAGCAAGTAAATAAGAAAACAAGTAAGCAAGTGAATAATTAAAGGCAATGTTGTAAGTAAATAAACTAAGCATTGGGCAATCGGGAACTCTCTAGGGATCATGGTCGATTATCTTAAGAAGTTTGCTAGGATTTTTTAGTGCAACTTTTGCACCAAAACAGGCTCCACAACTTGACATTGCTATCTTCAGAGTTTTGCTCAACAAACCCTCCACAAACTCTTTTCCTTTCTCTTTCAGCTCCGAAGTAAGAAGAACTCTAGCCTTAGAGAATGGTTTGCAGGCTCCTTTGTACTTCACCTTGTACTCAATCGAATCTCCATCACACTTCTGAGGGATTAAAGTGACATGGGGATTCTCGACTCTTTTGCTCTGCACCTTCTTCTTTGCTTTAGCCGTTTTGATGTCCTTCTTGGTGATGACAAAAGGACTATCTAGAAGTTCTATGACAGTTGGCTTGTCAGAAGGTTCTTCCAAAAGACCTGGTACCAACGTCGCTCCTATTACAGCATCGATGCAAGATATACGTGTGGGAGTTCCTCTAGGGATGGCTTTGTATTACACCTCCTTGTCAATGTATGAGAACGAGATGTGCTTGTTGGGTGTGTCCATAATGGCACCAACCGTAGCCATGAACGGTCTTCCAAGAATCAATTGCGTACGAGATATTGCACTCATCTCTACAACCTGAAAATCAGTATGAACCAGGCAATCTCCTATTGTGATCATCAAATCATCGATTGCACCATATGGAGTTGAGGTTGAAGAGTTCGCGAATGTGATAGATGTCTTGGGAGGTTGAATATCAGCTCCCAATCTCTGTGCAATTGCCCTTGACATGACATTGACGCAGGCCCCTGAGTCAACGAGAGACTCTTTGAATTCAACTCCAGAGATGCAGCATGGGACTGAGAATATTCCTGGATCTTCCCTCTTAGTCAACTGTCTCAGTAGAGGTGGTGCACCTCTGGCCTTAAGGAAGAGTGCCTTAATCTCTTCCTCAGTTTCTCTGCAATCCTGGAAGTGACTCAGTAGAGGACGGTATTGTAGAGCTTCTTCAAAAGACAATTCAAGGGAGATCCTTTGTACCATCTTCTCAAAGCCACGCAGCTGCTTTGGAGAAATGGGATCTCTGAGGTGTTGAGGAATAGGATTCAGCTTCTTGGGCTTGCGAACTCTTTCTTCAATCAACTCAGGTGTTTTCACAATTTATGGCTCGATCTGCGAGGTGTATCGATCGACACCAGGTAGGGTATCGATCGATATTCTCGCTCTTGAATCGTCCCTGGCAGATATATCATCATCAAAAGGAGGCGTCCTCCCATTCCTTCCTTGTCATAATATGAGGCATATGATAAGGTATCCTAGGTATATACACTCGTTCTGCAACTACTTTAGGTACCACAGTTGAAATCTCAGGCGTCTCCTCAGATATCGCCTCATTATCGACCGACACCTTGGGAGTGTCGATCGATACACGGGTTTTTGGATCCTCTCGTGCAGATGAATGGACTGGTATCGATCGATACAATGGTGTATCGATCGATGCTCGGGCGATTTCTGAGTTCTCATCGAAATTTCCTGCACTTGAGGTAATGGCATTAACGTGTTCATTGTGTGAACGAACCATCTTTCCCTTGGCATTTGCTGCAGTCTGAGCTACTTGCGTTTCCAGCATTCTCTGAGAACGGTTGACGGCTTCAACTTTTCCATTCAGATGGTCAATCTTCCCGTTCAGATCAGTGTACAGATGGTCGATTTTCCCATTAAAATCCACTTGCAGTTTTTGCTGTCCCTGAAGAATCTGTTCATGCATGGATTCCATCTTATTTTTTGTGGACTTTGGGGAGATGGGCTGGTACGAAGAATTCCCGTAATTGCGAGTGTTGTTACTGAAGTTCCGGTTGTTGTTGTACCCAAATTGCTGACCCTGAAATCCAGAACCACCAACGTAGTTACAATCTTCCATTTCATCTCCACCGATATTATTGACTCCATCAGCAAAGTGTACAGCCTTCTTCGACTTCCCAATCAAAATATCTAGCTTGGCTTGAACTGCAGCAATCTGCGATCCATCAATTCCTCCAGCTTGCTTCTTCCGCTCGAAATCAGCATTCTTGGTGCTATTGCTAGACGCCAAGTTCTCAATCAGCACGACCGCATCATCTGGATATCTGGTGTTGAAGTTCCCATTACTCGCAGTATCCAAAGCCATATGGTACCTCCAATCAATTCCTCTGTAGAATGTACCCAACAGCTGAACCTGGTTGAACCCATGATGCGGACAATCTCTCTGATATGATTTGAAGCGAATCCAAGCAGCCTTGAGTGCCTCTGTTGGACCTTGAGAGAATTGAGAGATCTTGTTCCTGAGCTCTTCGGATCTCGCATCATCATAGAAATTGCACAGGAATGCATTCTTCGTCTCATCCCATGTAGTTAGCGAACCAGGAGCCAACTGCTTCATCCAATAAGCAGCATCCCCACTAAGAGAGTATGGGAAAAGTTTGCAGAAGAGGAACTCATTGGGCACTCCATTGTACTTCATACCAGTGACCAAATCTTCGAACCTCTCGATATGATCCATGGGGTGTTCATGGGATAGGCCATGGAAAGGATTCTGACTCACAAGAGCGTAGTACGCAGGTTTCAGCTCAAGATTTGGTTTAATTGATTTGTGAACATATCAAACATGAACTTTAAAGCTGATTTATTCTTAGGAATTTGCAAAGCGATTTGGGATTCTGAAGTTTAGATTTAGATAATTCTCGCAACGACAGTTGGTTAATTATACTTTAGTGATTTGAGTTCAAGAACCGCGCTAAACCTGAATCCTCCTAATTAGTTTATCTGCATTCATTGATTTCCTGAAAAATACCATGAGCCTATCTTTCTCCAATTGAATTACAACTCTTTTAATTTCTGCACTGCTTTCAATTACATCTTTTGGCTTGGCTTAATTCGATACTATATAAACTATTGTGTGATTTCTCTGAGTCCTTGTGTTCGACCCCTGATATAATGCAGCAACTGCTTTAGTACTGTTTAGGGTATTAATTTGAGCATATCAAATTTGGCGCCGTTGTCGGGGACTCAATTCGCCATTAGATTTTAGTATGAGAATTTCAACTAAGCTCGTCGGTATCGATCGATACTCTTTAGTATCGGTCGATACTCGTCGTCTTCTTCTGTTGATATCGATCGACACCACTTGGTATCGGTCGATACTTGATGCAATATTGAAAACACAGTTCACATCATTGGCCCGTCAACAAACGATTCAAATAAAACGAGGCCAAATTATGAAAGAATCAAGCCCAAAAGCTCAAAGAGGTTTTCGAAGACGATCAAACCATGGATATATCAAGAAGTTGTCTAGATACAAAGAACCAATCACATTTAATGGGGATAGCTAAAATTATGTCAATAATATATTTTGCTTGATTTTTGTAATTAATTTGATTTATTTTGCATTTATGTTAATTTATTTGATCATTTGTAATTTGAGCCTATATAAGCTCACTTCTCAATTCATTGTAAGGATATAGAGATTTTTTGGAAAAATAAAGAAAGTAATTTTCTTGTAAAGCTTTATGCTTTGTTTGCTTGTCTTTTCTATTGTGTGTGATTCCCTTAGAAAACAAGTGGGATCTCTGTCTTTGTGTGTGATTCACATAGACATTGATTCGTGTTCTTATCACAAAGACTTCCGCATCTTTGAGTGGCGAACTTCAATCCACCCACGCTTCCATCCTACCCCGGCCTAGACAAGGAGCGACCTTAGTCCAATTGTCTAGACCACCCGGCCTTGTACCTTAGGCCGTGAGCTCGTATCAATACTCAACGTATTTTTTTGGTTACTTACATGCCTTGTCTAGTGCTTTGGTTTCAGGTGTATGTCCGTTCGTGAAACCAGAAGGAACAAGAGCACTCAGCTAGTTGAACTGTCTTTGGAGCAGCTAGCACTTTTGGAACGCACAAACAGAAAGACAAAGCAAACATCAGGGATAAACAACTCAGTGGTATTAAGAGCTGATGAAGCTGGAGTCTTGAGAGACCAAGAGGGTCAAGTGTGCAATGAGAGAGGGCATCGACTTGATGAAGCTGGAAACGTCATTGTCCTGCCTGCTGATGTTGAGATTTTCGCGCCAGCTGCGCGCGCCAACGTTGGGAATGCTGCAGTTGATCGAGGTAGGACACTTGCTGAGCACAACAGACCTGTTCAGTTCTATGCCAATCGATATGCGATTCGCATCCCAACTTTTCAGAGGAATGACTTTGAGTTGAAACCTGCGTACTACGCTCTTGTGAGTCAGAATCCTTTCCATGGCCTATCTCATGAACACCCCATGGATCATATCAAGAGGTTCGAAGATTTGGTCACTGGTATGAAGTACAATGGAGTGCCCAATGAGTTCCTCTTCTACAAACTTTTCCCATACTCTCTTAGTGGGGATGATGCTTATTGGATGAAGCAGTTGGCTCCTGGTTCGCTAACTACATGGGATGAGACGAAGAATGCATTCCTGTGCAATTTCTATGATGATGCGAGATCCGAAGAGCTCATGAACAAGATCTCTCAATTCTCTCAAGGTCCAACAGAGGCACTCAAGGCTGCTTGGATTCGCTTCAAATCATATCAGAGAGATTGTCCGCATCATGGGTTCAACCAGGTTCAGCTGTTGGGTACATTCTACATAGGAATTGATTGGAGGTACCAGATGGCTTTGGATACTGCGAGTAATGGGAACTTCAACACCAGATATCCAGATGATGCGGTCGTGCTGATTGAGAACTTGGCGTCTAGCAATAGCACCAAGAATGCTGATTTCGAGCGGAAGAAGCAAGCTGGAGGAATTGATGGATCGCAGATTGCTGCAGTTCAAGCCAAGCTAGATATTTTGATTGGGAAGTCGAAGAAGGCTGTACACTTTGCTGATGGAGTCAATAATATCGGTGGAGATGAAATGGAAGATTGTAACTACGTTGGTGGTTCTGGATTTCAGGGTCAGCAATTTGGGTACAACAACAACCGGAACTTCAGTAACAACACTCGCAATTA
>PKML01057765.1:396966-430554 GCA_002933935.1 Eutrema yunnanense | reverse complement strand
CCCCCCCCCCCTACATGCAGAATTGGAAGCACTCATTTGGGCCATGCATTGTTTGAATGCAAACCAGAAGACGGCAATAACTTTTGCAACAGACTGTTCCGAGTTGGTATAGATGGTGTCTACACCCGAAGATTAGTTGGCTTTTGCATTACACTTGGAGGAATTCGTGAAGAGTAAGGAGGTGTTTTATTTTTTCTCAATCTCACTCATTCCACGCGCAAACAACACAACGGCAGATAAGTTAGCAAGGAGTGCTCGTGTCTACCCAGTGGATATTACTTTTGTAAACTCGGTACCCCGGTTTGGATCTCCGAACCGTTCTAGGTATCTAGGCTGTTGACAAAAAAAAATCTAAACGTAAATAATCCAAAGGAAAAACTACCAAGTCTCGCGATACTACTAAAACAAAGAATTCAAACTTCACCCACCTGTTGCTCCTCATGAATCTCGCCTGCACGGAAATCAGAACTTATATGTGCGAAAAATCGCTCAAGGAGACTACAAACCCGAAAAATATATACCAACACGGTTTGATCTCGCACAATTAATGTTATGTTCATGTGTTGGTACTACCAAACAAATGTTCAAATTGAAGAAAAACATAAATACACTCAGAATAACATAACTATTTAAACATAACATAAATAAATCAGCAGAATGTAACGTTCAACATAGCAGAATAAACAATAGAACATAACGACCATGTACATCCAGCAATGCAACAGCAGAGGTGGAATGGTGCGACCCCATCATTGGTCGACCCAAACCAAATACTAACGGAATATATACATAATATACTCGATAGGCAAACAGGCGGATATCGAGGTGGTAATGCAGTACGGTCCACGACACTAACCGACCACAATACAACTAACAAAATACTAGAGTACAGAATACATCTGTGGGTATGCCGGCTGCCACATATTGCTCAATAGAGCTACTAAAATAAAATAGCACGCTGATTACCGGTCTTTACAGAATAGAACTTATACTTCATCAGAATCATACTCCAGAATTACTCAAACAAAGTAAACATATATTTTCCAAATATCATGATTTCAAGTGATTCAATTATTTCTCCAACTAATTAAATTCAATTTAGTTTAATAGGTTTAAAAATCAACAATAATTTAACCATTCAACTTATAATTCAAATTTCTCTAAAAATATTATACCAACGTATAATAATTCCAAGGGAGTTAGAACTCACGTGTAATTATATTGTCAGAACGAAAATATTACGAACACCGTTGGAAGATCAAATAATTCACCTAAATTCAACCGCTCGTCATAAAATTATGTTTAATATACCATCGGAAAGGTGGCAAAAAGAGAAATCTAAATGTATCGGATTTTCTAAAACCGGTTTAATACACACTGAACCGGTTTGATTCGCACTCCGGTTAATAATGAAACATGTCGAAATTAAAAACTGATTACAATTATTAATTTTTCAAGTTCTCACAAACCCAGAACCGGTTTCAGAACCATTAGAACCGGTCAACAATAGTTTCAATTCGGTTAAACTTAGTGGATATAGGAAATTTTACCGATCAAATTCCTCTCCACTCCGACCTCCAAATAACAAATGTTCAACGGCTCTGGAATTGTATGCTCAAGCAGTTTATAAAGAGCTTGAAGTTCACTTTTATGGAAGAGAATTTGGAGAATGGATGAGATATGCCAAAATTGAAAACGACCCAAAATCTGAAAGCATTTTCAAATGAAGATAGATTTGTGCTCAAATGAGCTAAAACAGAAATCTAATATTTAGAAATAGATAGCTCATGAAGAGCTTTATTCAAAGACAAGGAAATAAAGAACGTGAAAGAGATTTTATGTTGTCACCAAGAACACAAGGATTTTGATAGATAAACTGAAGAAGGAGAGGCTGCTTGGTCGCAACCCTTAGTTTCATACAATCGATCATAACAACATATATATAGAGAATCTTACACCTACTTGGAAAACCTAATTACATGGGTTTAGAAACACATGGGCTTGTGATTGTATTGGGCTTTAATAAAATCAATATACTATCAACAGCAGTCCACCACGAATCTACACCATTGACAATCCACGTTCAAACTCCCAAATTTTTTAAATAAACCGAAGTGCAGAAAAACTCACCCAAACTTTTCAAACTCACACCTAAACGGCTTCTACATCTTTGGGGGGTTGAAAATCACGGCCACAAGTCGATCCCGAAGTTAATGGAAGAGATGAATTCGGTTGCTCCCGTTTTTCCTCGCTTTTGCTCTTTAGTGTTTATTTTATTGCTATTTGGCTACCGAGCTTGTCAAGGACTATCACAAAGACTCGATAACTCCTCGTTGCGCCTTAAAATTGGATATAGCAAAGGCTTTTGACACAGTTCATTGGGATTTTATTATTTCAACTCTTCAAGCCATGGGATTCCCGATGATGTTTATTATGTGGATTCAAAGCTGTATATCTTCCGCGGCTTTCTCGGTTCTGATAAATGGGGATCTTGAGGGGTTTTTCATGAGTAGCAGAGGTCTAAGACAAGGCTGCTCGCTGTCGCCTTATCTTTTTGTCATTGCGATAAATGTTCTATCACTTATGTTAAATAAGGCGGTTAACGAGGGGCGGATTGGATATCATCCTTATTATCGACGTCGGGATTTCTTTTGGTTCCATTTGATTCCAGACATGACACAACTAGTTGAAATCTCTTATCATTATCATTACCATGTACATGGATTTCTTTCTTAGTCATGTCTAATGTCTCTTATCGAGATCATCCATAATTCTTTGATTCCTCGGTCTTGCCATTTTAAAAGTCTGCTCCTTTTTTTTCGAGGATTCTTATCTTTGGAACCAATAGGTCTATCACGCTTCATGCGATCTCTAGACTCAATAGCAGTTGGTATCGTCCCCCCGGGACATCAATATTAATTGGAGCATAGCTGGTATATGTGACTTTGTCACTCAATCAGGGTCAGAAAATGCTTATGGCATCAAATTTGCTAAGCTTTGCAAATGAATTATCTTTTGAACTTTTAGTGCATATTCTTTATGAGGATCAAGATAATTTCTTTCACTGGTTTTTTTTTCCAGCTGTTTATTTTTTTCTCCCCCCTTAATTGTTGGAAACACTGACTCACTGAAATTACAGTCTGTAAATCAAACTTTATCCCTTATTGATGGCTCAATACATTTACTCATCAAGGGAGATTCATATCCAACAATTCCTAACCTCCTTTGAGGTCCCAACTTAGATCAATGTGGTGGAGCAACATTACATCCAAAAACTTTTAGTTGGGAAAGATCTGGTTCCTAACCAAAAACCAATCTTGGGAGAACTCAAAATTATTCGTTTGCATAATGCGAATCAATGCGGTTTCACTCTAATCAATTAACTAAATACTTTCGCAAAGATACATAGTGGATGATCAGTCCAAAATATCTCCTTGTATACGTACCAGAAAACTAATATATTCCAAGTATTTTGGATAGTGAAAACCGTATCATCAACTTCCTTTATGGATAACACATACGAATCTTCCGGTTCTTTTTCGCATTATTATTGAACCAGAATGGCCTAACCGGTTATGCCAAAACAGTGAGTTTTTTAGTAAACTCCGTGTTTACTATCTCCATTATATTATTTCGTTGAGTATAATTTATAGAGAATGCAGGTAGTTTTTCTAAATATTTTTACTGCCTTGGGTAATACTCATGATGTGAAGATGTTCGATATTTCCTTCACTCATTGTCTCAACTTGATAAATCTTAAAATCTCTTGGATTTTCTTGACACATGATTTTTTTTATCGAACATGAGTGTGAACATGATCTTCTGGATGTTCCACTTACTATGAATTTTTGGATTCTGCATTTCTCCCCCTCGAGATGATGACACTTCAGGTCCATCAATCTCGAATTGAATCCCACTTTAGGATCAACAACATACCCAACACTTGGGTTTTGTATTATATCTTAGATCCTTTTGACCTTTGAGACAAATGATTTCAAATTGCATTCCCATAGGAAAATATATTTGCTCTTCCAGAGCTTTCAATAATATTTATAATACCTCATTGTGTACTCACAATAGCTTATTTTATCATCACATGAGAGAAATATCTATTGTATGATACCATCTTTACTTTCTCATTAATTTCTAGTGAGAATCTGAGTTCTTGAAAGAAACTCTTTGACCTCGATCTTGACCTTATCCATATACATATCCACGTTCACATCTACGATCACTTCTATAGCCACTTCCTCAGACAATGTTATTAGTGTGGTCTTTTTCTTTCTCAGTATAGGATGTCACATTGGCTTCAGGGAATGGAGCATAACTAGTAGAAGTGTATCATGATTTTTTTTTTCATCTCTACCTCATTATTTTGCTCAGTTTCAATTATCTACCTTATAAAAAGTGAAGGGGCTCTCTCCTGGGTTGACATTTGTCCCCCCTTTATTGGTTAAAATATTATTTTATATTATTTTCATTTTTACTCAATAAATTTAAGCTTAAAAAAAATCTTAATAACTTCAAAATTTTCCAACTTCTATTCAACCACGTACCACATTCTATCTAATTTAAGAATATATAAAAACCTTTTCAACTTACTTACAATATTTGTTTGCCAAATTCATTGTCACACATTCTGTCTAACTTACTTACGTCTTTAACACAATCCTTGCCAAATTTATTGTATTTTAAATAAAAACAAATAAATAAAACAAGTCTAAATTCATGTTATTCATATATCTAAAATATATCTACGAAACGAAAAGACAAAATTAACTTAAAACATTTAATATATATAAAGAAAACAAATATAAATACCCACTCAATGAATTTTACGGTAGAAAATTGTATTTTGGTACTGTGCAGAGAAGTGCAGTGCCGTCTGAGACTCGTAATCCTCCGACGAACCAGCAACAACAACAAAAATCAAGAAGAAGTGACGCTAAAGTATTGTCGGAGATTGAAGACTGGCTCATGAACAATTCTACCCCGATCGATCCGGTTTGTTCCTTGTCTGCTCAAGCTAATTCTACGACATTCCGATTTCGAAACCCTCTTTGAACGAATCCAATGTAAGGGAGACGTACAGAACGACGACAAGGAGAGAGAGAGAGAGAGAGAGTGTGTGTTCCGACGAGAGTGAAAGGGACAGAGAACCGGCGTGAGGGAGAGGGAAAGAGGTCCGACGAGAGGGAGAGAGCCGGCGCGAGGAAGAGAGAGAGCCGCCGAGAGGGAGAGAGAGTTCAGACGAGGAGGAGAGAGAGAGAGAGAGAGAGAGACAGAGAGAGAGAGAGAATGGAGAGTGGACATGGCGACGATGAGAGCACAAGTAGTTGAGGCGTCACCGAATGCAACGTCGTAGAAAACTTGGGAAATAAAACGAGAACACATGATATGAGCTCACGGCCTAAGGTACAAGGCCGGGTGGTCTAGACAATTGGACTAAGGTCGCTCCTTGTCTAGGCCGGGGTAGGATGGAAGCGTGGGTGGATTGAAGTTCGCCACTCAAAGATGTGGAAGTCTTTGTGATAAGAACACGAATCAATGTCTATGTGAATCACACACAAAGACAGAGATCCCACTTGTTTTCTAAGGGAATCACACACAATATAAAAGACAAGCAAACAAAGCATAAAGCTTTACAAGAAAATTACTTTCTTTATTTTTTCAAAAATCTATATATCCTTACAATGAATTGAGAAGTGAGCTTATATAGGCTCAAATTACAAATGATCAAATAAATTAACATAAATGCAAAATAAATCAAATTAATTACAAAAATCAAGCAAAATATATTATTGACATAATTTTAGCTATCCCCATTAAATGTGATTGGTTCTTTGTATCTAGACAACTTCTTGATATATCCATGGTTTGATTGTCTTCGAAAACCTCTTTGAGCTTTTGGGCTTGATTCTTTCATAATTTGGCCTCGTTTTATTTGAATCGTTTGTTGACGGGCCAATGATGTGAACTGTGTTTTCAATATTGCATCATTCTCTCCTTCTTCAAAAGGTTTCGTCCTCGAAACTAAAACCAGATTTGGCATTTTTTTTTTTTATAAAATCAAAGAACAAAAGCAGAAAACTTTGTTTTTTTTTTNGCAGAAAACTTTTTTTTTTTTTTGATAAAAAGATGAAACAAAAACGAACCAAAAATGAAAACGATAGATGATAGGAGCTTTTAGCTCTGATACCCACATGATACGAGCTCACGGCCTAAGGTACAAGGCCGGGTGGTCTAGACAATTGGACTAAGGTCGCTCCTTGTCTAGGCCGGGGTAGGATGGAAGCGTGGGTGGATTGAAGTTCGCCACTCAAAGATGCGGAAGTCTTTGTGATAAGAACACGAATCAATGTCTATGTGAATCACACACAAAGACAGAGATCCCACTTGTTTTCTAAGGGAATCACACACAATAGAAAAGACAAGCAAACAAAGCATAAAGCTTTACAAGAAAATTACTTTCTTTATTTTTCCAAAAATCTCTATATCTTTACAATGAATTGAGAAGTGAGCTTATATAGGCTCAAATTACAAATGATCAAATAAATTAACATAAATACAAAATAAATCAAATTAATTACAAAAATCAAGCAAAATATATTATTGACATAATTTTAGCTATCCCCATTAAATTTGATTGGTTCTTTGTATCTAGACAACTTCTTGATATATCCATGGTTTGATTGTCTTTGAAAATCTCTTTGAGCCTTTGGGCTTGATTCTTTCATAATTTGGCCTCGTTTTATTTGAATCGTTTGTTGACGGGCCAATGATGTGAACTGTGTTTTCAATATTGCATCAACGCCGCATCGATGGACTGAGAAAGAGAGTGACTTCGAAGCTCGAGAAGGCGATGCTTAATTGCAAAGACGAATCAATCCGATTAACGGCGACTCGTAGACAATCTTGCCGTTTTTAGAATCTAGCTATGAATAAAAATGGCACGCAAGCCAAAACGACTCAGCAGCATATGAATACATTTTTCTTTGAATGTCAATCCGGTTTGCTCCTTGTCTGCTCAAGCTAATTCTACGACATTCCGATTTTGAAACCCTCTTTGAACGAATCCAACGAAAGAGAGAGGGACAGAACGGCGCCAAAGAGAGAGAGAGAGAGAGAGTGTGTTCTGGCGAGAGTGAAAGGGACAGAGAACCGGCATGAGGGAGAGGGAGAGGGAGAGAGCCAGCGCGAGGAAGAGAGAAAGAGAGAGAGCCGGCGATAGGGAGAGAGAGTTCAGGCGAGGAGGAGAGAGAGCCGGCGGGAGGGGGAGAGAGAGAGAGAGAGAGAGAGAGAGAGAGAGAGAGAGAATGGAGAGTGGTAAATCGTGACTGGACATGGCGACGATGGGAGCACAAGGAGTGAAGGCGTCACCGAATGCAACGTCAGAGAAAACTTGAGAAATAAAACGAGAACGCCGCATCGATCGACTATCGATGGACTCAGAAAGAGAGTGACTTCGAAGCTCGAGGAGGCGGTGCTTAATTGCAGAGACAAATCAATTCGATTAATGGTGGCTCATAGACAATCATGTTGTTTTTATAATCTAGCTATGAATAAAAATGGCATGCAAGCCAAAACGACTCAGCAGCATATGAATACATTTTTCTTTCATCTATCTACATCGTGAAAGAAACAGCCTTCAACACTCATTACACGAATCTTTGTAAGATCTCTTTAGATTCTCAAATTGATAGAACAACATTTTATATATATTAGGAGAGCGGAAATTTTACCGGATCGCGACTGGACATGGCGATGATGGGAGCACAAGTATTGGAGGCGTCACCGAATGCAACGTCGGAGAAAACTTGGGAAATAAAACGAAAACGACTGATATTCCGTGCTCTTAGATGTTCAAAAACTCTTAATGCGACTGAGTCTTTCATATTCTTCATTATGACATGAGACTGATAACCCAAGGTATGCTTACCAGTAGAAATTTTACCGAATCGCGACTGGACATGGCGACGATGGGAGCACAAGTAGTGGAGGCATCACCGAATGAAACGTCAGAGAAAACTTGGGAAATAAAACGAGAACAACTGACATTCCGTGCTCTTAGATATTCAAAATAAACTCTTAATGTGACTGAGTCTTTCATATTCTTCATTACGACATGAGACTGATAACCTAATGTATATTTATCACTTAATTAAATATTATACAATCATTTTCCCAACAACTAAACAAAGTTAGGGAGAAAAAAAATAGTATGTGCTAAACCAAATAACCTAAAAATACATCTTTAAAAAAAAAAGCACCAATAAACTTGTAAATAAAAATATCTGCGCGTTAGCGCGGGGACTCACCTAGTATCAAAATAATTCTTAAATCTCTTTTCACGATATTGTGTCTGCATGATAACAATATTTACGTGAAAGGTAGAGTATGCATCACTGATATTATCTCCACATAATATCAATTTGCATATAATTCTAAACATAACTGAGTAATACCCCTTACAGACTTCAAGTCATGTAATTTTAGATTCAACCAAACATATCATAATGAGCTTTAGCAATATCACATTCTTGTGATCATATGTTTTTTTTTAGATTGCTATAAAGAATTTGTGGATATTTTACGGTCAAGCATTATTTCATTTTAAAATCATTAAAGAGGTGATGGCACATAAATAAGATCATTAAAATACATATAGTATGAACAAAGACATTGTGCATTGAAAATTACCAGAGTCGTTACTGGAGAGATTTCCGGCCAAATAATCCCCAAAAACTTGTCGGTGATAATATTGTACACCACTGCTAAAACGGTTCCTACTCCACACAGGAACGACACGAACATCACTAAAACAGATTAATCACTTCCAAGTTTTCTTAATTAAAGTACCAAAGCAAACGGTTCTATGGATTATACAATCATTGTATATTCCGCCATCAACATCTTTATTATATACTAGAATGTGATCCGCGCTACGCGCGGACGTGTTAACTTTTTTTCTTTATATATTTTGTTTTTGATAGTTTAATACTTTACATATATTATTTTCAATATTATTTTTTCTTATAAAAATAGAAGGTGTTTTTACATTTTTTATCTTTTACGTTTGTTGTCAATTTATGCAATTAATTTTTTTTTAAAGTTTGTTATTTTGCGTTTTTATAGTAGAAAACATTAGAAATCTCTAATAATGCATTTTTATTTTAATTTATATCAATTAGAGTGTATTAATTATATGTTAATTGCTGTCGCAAAGTTCATCTTTTATGTAGTTACATTAAAGCGTAATGAAAGCACCAAAGAGATAAAAATATACTAAAGGAGTTGTTTTGTTTTAGAATTATTGCGGAAGGAGGTTGAGAGTTCGGTTCGGAAACATATGTGGCGGATGTTGGGTTTATCCTTACTTAGAATTATATATTGTGCTTTGGGATGGAGCTAGTTGCACCGAATTTTAGGTTCGTGGCTCTTGTCTTCCTCGAGTAATATTGTGTTTTATCGTTTTATATTTTGTTTTGTTTTATTTTTAGTATTATTTTCAATATTGTTGATGTACGATTCTAATCCTCATTACTGTGTAAAATATTTTTTTAATTCTTAAGCCTTTTTGTTTCCAATTTTTAAGTAATAAGTCTTCAAGTGTAGATAAATATGATAATATAACATACATATCCAAGTCTAGATTTATTATGATTTCTCACATATTTTTCATTTGTATCTTTTTGTCCAGGCCCGACTCTAGGCAAGTGCTGAAGGTGCAAATGCATAGTGACCACCTGATTTTTGCAAAATTTTATCATGTTTGATGGTTATATTTATAAATATTTAAGGGTTCTTTATTAAAAAAAATTGTTTATATGCCTAAAATTAGTTTTTTTTATATAATATGCACATGGTCCACTTTATTAGTGAGCCGGTCCTGCTTGTGTCATGTAGTAGCTGAGTAATTTTGCTGCATCTTCATAGAGAAGATTTCTATGATTTCATTCGGATTGCTGTTTTGGTGTGGATTTTTTTTCCTCGATGTTTATTTAATAATTTTATTAGATTTTAAGTTTTGTTTTATGTGGTGTTTAATTTTTATTTGTATTTAGTTATAATTTTTTTGTGTCTATCAAAATGTGAGAGTTGAAATAAATTATCATATTTTGATATTTAAGCTTATTTTGAGGATGTTTTTTATAAATTAAATATTAAAAATGTGGTAGATATCAATATATTTTAGTTTTTGTTGAAACTAATTATCAGTATGCTTTTTGTTTTATATGTATAAATAAAATTTATTCATTAATGATCTTAGTATAAATAAAATGTATCCAATTGTTAAAAAAAAATAATTAAAATGATGTTAAAAATGACCAATTAAAATTTGACATGTGGATGATGAGGTGGCATCATGAGAAGAGAGAAAAGCTAACTTTATATATATAGAAAAATGTGGTAGATATCAATAGATTTTAATTTTTGTTGAAACTAATTATCAGTATGCTTTTTGTTTTATATGTATAAATAAAATTTATTCATTAATGATCTTAGTGTAAATAAAATTTATCCAATTGTTAAAAAAATAATAATTAAAATGATGTTAAAAATGACCAATTAAAACTTGATATGTGGATGATGAGGTGGCATCATGAGATGAGAGAAAAACTAACTTTATATATATAGATTAAACACACAGACGATAATCCATCAAATATAATTTAACAATTATAATCATGAATTATGAAATTAAGCGATAAAGAATGGGTATAATATTCTCACAAAGAACCGAAACTAAATCATTGAATACCAAACCACCAAACCCAGTAATAAGCATGATTCAATAAAGAAGCAATAAGCGACCAAACCTACGATTCTCTTAACATGCTTCAATTTTCCTTTATAGACAATTTCTAATTAATTAATGACTACCACCAACATGTATGCGTGTGTGTCGAGAAAGCTAATAAAATAACATAAATCAGAAACCACATACATGGCCAACGATCAAACAATAAACGATCAATTAGAGTTTGATAATTATAAGCATGAGGCGACAAGTATAAGTTATGAATACTTATCTCAATCGGTATCAATGACGGAAGAGATCGAGTTAGGGGTTCTGGCGGAGATCTCGTTTTGCTCTGATGGTTAGGAATCGATTAGGATTTTGCTCAGGTGGTTAGGGTATCGTCGAAATTTCGTGCTGATGTTGTGAATAAAAGATAAAGAGGAAATTGTTGTTTCTTATTCCATGAATAAATAATATATAAGTTTACATAGACTTGGAGAGCAAGCTGAATAAGAAGAATAAGGAAACCGAGAATATTTTAAACCTCTTTTATGGACCTTATAATTCATAACAAAGAAACTTTAAAAAGTGACTATAAGTGCAATTATCTCTTTTAGGAAAAGCAAAAGTGGAAATTATAGTTCCTACAATATATTTTTTTTTGAACATTTTCATAGTTTCTATAATATTTGAGAAGTTGTTTTCTTACGCGTCGCGGACACAATCAATCTCACTAAGAGAATGACAAACACCATTAATTTTCTCTTATTTTACGATCATACCACTCTTTCTCTCTGAAGGAATCCGAAGTTCGAAGGAATTTGAACCTATAATCCTTGGATCGCCCATGGGTCTATGATGAAGAGGTTAAGCTAAACAACTTCTTTCGCTTTTAGCTTGACATTAGGACTGTGAACTTTGCTTTCATTAAGCTTTGAGCAAGACACTGGATTAAGGTTGAGATTGATTCTTATGCTAGAGCTGGTCGTTTCTCTTTATGTCCAATTTGAAGAAGTTAGTGGAACTTGCCTTAATTAGATTTTAATATGATAGGTTAATGAAATTTTGCAAAGAGTGGATTTTATACTAATGTTATATCGTTATGCCGAACATCTTATGTCTTACGATATATGGTGAACCCTGATAAAAATCTTAGGGATTATATGGCATCGTATGATAAGATTTATCTACTAAGTTCTAACATCTTAAATGATGTTAAATTAGAAGAAAATGGAACAATAGTGAAAATAAATATTTTGTATTTTTCTTATACTGTTTCTTTTTTTCAACGCTGTTTGNATGATGTTAAATTAGAAGAAAATGGAACAATAGTGAAAATAAATATTTTGTATTTTTCTTATACTGTTTCTTTTTTCAACGCTGTTTGATTTTATTGTGTTTCTGATAGATATTGAGATATACAAAAACACTAATGTTGACTATTGGTATAAGCCGAATAGAGTTAAATAACGGAAACAACTCTCTGGATGTTGGTATGACCATTGAGTTTGATAGCTTCATTAGAGACGGCATGACGACCATAGAAACATTTTAATCTGTTAAATATTTCTTCTAGCACGGATTCGTCGGTTCCGATCGATATCCTCACCCAATTTTCTGCCACTAGAGCCACTCCGGTCATATTCCCAAAAAAAAAATTGAATACTAATAACTGAAAATTACATGAACTAATCTTCAAAAAAGTAGTGATATTACTAGAATAACTCTTACTAAAGTTTCTCTAACTAAACTATTTTTTAGAACTGAGGACTGCACGACCATTTTTTATGGCATCTTTCGATTTCAAGGTAAGTAATTTTTGTTTCCCCTTTAGTCTTTTGTCTTCTTTGGCGAGGGTTGCGAACCGACGAGAGACGGGCGAAGCGACGGGAGGGGAGTCTAATTTCCGGCGAGTAAATGGAAGAATTTCCGGCGAAGCGACGGGAGGGGAAGAAAGGGCGAAATTGCAGCGTCGACTTGGAATGTGACCGTTTTTGTAAAAAACCTAAACACTAAAAAAAATTTGTGGCAGATATCTTGTGAAAGCGGGGGTTCAAGGTCAAGGATACAACATTCCGATGAAAGCAAATAAATTTCCAGTGAGTAATGAGTATCTTTGAATTGTTACCGTTGGTAGATTTGTTAACGCATGGTGGTGTAGATACGTTTTGAAAACGTTTTATGTGTAGATTTGTTTCTTTGAAAGGTGGTAGATTTAAATTTAAGGTGTGGTATATATATATTTTCATCTCTGACAGTATATGGGAGTCGTGATCTCGGACCAGTCTTGACGAGATTTTTGGCATAATTGATGGTATATTTGTTTTCGATTGACGGTATAATTGATGGTAGATTTATTTTTGTGTAGATTTGGTTATGAATTGATGGTAGATTTATATTTGATATCATGGTAGATTTGTTATTGAATTTTGGAGATTTATCGGAAAAATTATTCTTCTTCTCCGATAGGTTTTTGGGCTTCGCGACAACAGACGAGTCTCCGGCGAAATTTCTGTCTTCGTTTTGGCGTGTTCTTCTACGGGTACAATTGATGGTAGCTTTAGATTTGGTAGATTTTTTTTGAAATGATTGTAGATTTGCTTTTTAATTGATGGTATATTTATTATTGAATTTTAGGAATTTATCAGGAAATTTTTCTTGTTCTCTGACAGGTTCATGGGCTTTCCGACGGCGGACGAGTCTCCGGCGAGATTTCTGGCTTCGTTTCAACGTATTAATCTACGAGTATAATTGATGAGAGATTTTAATTTGGTAGATTTGTTTTTGAAATGATGGGAGATTTGCTCTTGAATTGATGGTAGATTTGTTTTTGAATTTGTACAAATGATAATTGGATTCTAAATGATGGTAAATTTGTTTTTGAATTGGTGATTGTACAACAGTACGTCCATGATGATTTTCAAAGGTGCTTGACAAAATCAGTCATTTTATTTAGTTTAATGTTTGCTTAGTATGTATAACCAAAATAAGTGAGATTTAAACCCAAAACACATGACCTGACCCAATAATATGGAAGAAATTAAAATACGTATTCATTCTATATACCAAAAAAGAAAACAAACAAGCACAAATCCAAAAGAAATTACAAAGCTCCTATGCCATCTCAGACACGGATCTACCTCTTCATATTTTTCTTATATTACTTTGATTTGAGATTTAAATATGATTCCAGAAACATCCTTATCCCCATTAACTTTGCACTAACCACCAGTATCGAGCGATCGCCTACCAAATATCCAAATATTCTAGCGTATAGCTTAATGCAAATAAAAACACTAGTACAACTTTTGATATGTCATTGACATTGTACTATTTGAAAATTGCATATTCATTAACAAATACGTTAAGCTTGTGATTTAAAATAAAATAAAAGGTTAACCCTAGAGAAAAAAAATCATATATCAAAATAAATGTACCATCATTACAATAAATCTACCATCAAACAATAAATTTTCTCATACTTGGACCGGCGACAACCCTAGATCTTCACGATGGGTGCTTGGTTTTTTTTGCAAATATGAAATTCTTTGGTGGTAGATTTACCATCAAACAATAAGTTTTTTGCAAAAACGTCATTTGATAATGTCCAGTTTTAACAAGTCTACCTTCAATAACAAAGATCAAATCTACCAAATTCAGATAAATCTACCAAATTCAGATAAATCTACCAAATTTAGATATATCTACAAACTTCAGATAAATCTACCAACTTAAAATAAGTCTACTGATTTCGTGTATCACAAATGTTTATATAAACCTACCGCCATTACCGATAAATCTACCGATTTTATATAAATTTTTCGTGTCGTAACATAAATCTACTACCATTACAAATCTAAGAACCAGAGTTTTTACCTATCTTAAATCTACCGTCATTAATAATAAATCTACCATGTTAAGAATAAGTCTACGACGACAATATTAAGCTACCGTCATTACAATAAATCTACCGTCACCAAAAAATGAACCATCTGATGATAAGCATGCCGCCATTACATAGAAGTATAATGCGGAGAAGATTAATCTACTATCAAAGGAAATAAATCTACCTATTTGTCAAACATCTACCAAAAAGTCAACCAATCGCTCGTTAAATCAACCAACCCTTAAAAAATCTGCTATCATTACAAATAAATCTACCAACAAATTAATAAATCTACCACCCAAAAACATATCTACTACCTCGTAAAAATATGTCAACAGAAATAAGTCTAGCAAAACTCATCAAATCTACCGTTCTTCAAACAAATTTATTGGCCGAAAAATAAGTCTACCGGAAATAAATATATATGTCATCAAAGAATGGTAGACTTTCGTAAGATTGGTAGACTTTCGTAAGGTTGGTAGACTTTCGTAACTGAGCGCACTGGTTTTTTCGTAAATAACTCGAACTTTTGCCTACGTGGAAATAAAATAGTAATGACAATTTCGTAATAATGTTTTTGTCAACAAAGCTCAAAAAGGTAAAATCGATACCTTAGGTTATTCTAGTAATTTTAAAAGATTTACATTGTTTTAGTAATTTCAAAACTTTTGCAGATTGTTTTAGTTACTCTTCCTACTAATAAACAAAAAAAAGTGTTCATACTAAATTAAAAATTATAAATTGAAACCATATGCAAGAAGATGAATATGGGAGCCCAAGTTTTTTAACATATTATTAAAGAGATCAATATTGTAAGATACATTTATCACTCAAGGGGAAAATAAGTAAAAAAGGATATGAATCTCGTTTTATTAAGTAAGATCTCGGCAAAATACAAGAAAAATAAGGTCGTCGGAGATCGACGAGCTAATCAAAAAGTGAATAAGAATTAGAAAACTAAAAGCCGAAAAAATGAGAGCTAATAATTTATTAGGTCTCGTAAACGAATTGTAGGATGTCTTTCTTTAAGGGAGAACCTCCTTATTTATACATGTAGAAGTCGGTCTAAAACTTGGTGATTTTCTTTTTCTGCTCGAACTGATAATGGCGATTCTCCTCTTTCCTCAGAGACAATTTCGTTTTATTTACGGGATCAAAATGGATATATTCCTTTTCTTCCGGAGATGATAAGACCTCCTTTATTTTCGGAACTCTCTAGTTAATGGTATGACCATTGAGTTTGATAGCTTCCTTGGAGAGGGCATGACGACCATAGAAACTTTTTAATCTGTCAAATATTTCTTCTAGCACGGATTCGTCCGTTCCGATCGATATCCTCACCCAATTCTCTGCCCCAAGAGCCACCCCTGACATATTCCAAAAAAAAAAAACATTGAATATTAAGAAACCAAAAGAGAGTTCATACTAGATTAAATTTTATAAATTGAAACCATATGCAAGAAGATGAATATGGGAGCCCATGTTTTTTTAACATATTATTAAAGAGATCAATACCTGGTATCAGGACAAGACTCTCCTCACTAACTAGCTTTGTGCAGAAATCAAAGTCATTCTTGATATTATCCAACATTGATGTATCAAGTTTTACCTGCAAAACAAATAGTTGAAACTGGTTAGTTATTATAAGTTATGATTCCGATATGTAGATTGTGAATTTATGGTTAATATATAAAATCAAGAATAAGGATCCAAAAATAAAATATCTAGTATACACACACTGACACACACACACATATATATATATCTTAGATCCAAGTAAATGAAAGTACCCATAAGTAAGAACATGATTCGGGTTTCTTGGGGCAAAAGAGACAAGGAATGTCCTTGAGCCTCTCACATGAAAGCTCTACGTTGCGTCTCATGGCTTTGAGCTTCTTGGCGAAGAACTCCTTAGGTGTTTTCTCCAATATATCAGGAAGTGCTTCCTATCAAAATCCATAAAGATATCATTTAGAAACGTTTGTATATATAAAACCTTAACTCTTTTATGTATATTTGATAATAGCTTCTGATGTTATGTGTAGTTGATAGTGAGAGACTACAAACCTGAAGAATAAATGAAGGTTGTGGAGTTAAATCAAGATAATCCTCTATTGCTTGAACTACCTGATGTCAACAAAAGGCCCAAAATATTAGTTACCCTCTTCTTAATTAATGTGAGCGAATCTTTTAATTAAACTAGATTTTAAACCCGCGTGTGATAATTTTTTTGTAATATATAAAATCTGAAATGAGGAATAATAATTAATTTAAATGTTATTGATTCAAATATATTTAATTTGTAATTTTTAAGTTTATAATATATTTAATAAATGTTTGGCAATAAGTTTAATACCAGTTTGACAACTAGTACAATTTATTTTAAAAAAGAAATAGATTTCAAAAGTGTTTATGTTTTAATAGTA
This sequence comes from Eutrema yunnanense, assembly GCA_002933935.1. Taxonomy (NCBI): domain Eukaryota; kingdom Viridiplantae; phylum Streptophyta; class Magnoliopsida; order Brassicales; family Brassicaceae; genus Eutrema; species Eutrema yunnanense. The sequence continues at coordinate 413,498 of PKML01057765.1, read as the reverse complement.
TTGATTTAAGGTTTAGAAGTTGAGTGTAACCCCTGTAGATCTAAAAATGCCTTTAGGATCATTCATGGCTATCCAGCCGATTCTCCAGCCCGGGACGACCCATCCTTTGGATATGGATCCGAGTGTGATATTTGGAGCTATTGATGCGAACTTCCCCATGGGGATAAAAGGCTTGTCTCCATATACAACACGATCGTATACTTCGTCAGATATCACCATTATGCCAAGTTTCCTAGCCATCTCCGCAACCTAAAGATAGATCCATACAAAAAAATATGTTAGCTCGATGTAAATAAAAAATATCATATATTATAAAGGTTATGAATAGTATATGAAAAATATTTATACCTTGGTGAGATGATCGTAGGTATATACGTTTCCACAAGGATTGTTGGGGTTGATAAGAATCATTGCGACGGTATTCTCATCCGCAGCAGCCTCGAGGTCGTCTAGATCGATCTCCCAATCCCTTGTGGGGAGGAGATCGTATTTGTGAATCTCGAGGCCACAATAGACTGCGCGAGCATCATAGTGAGGATATCCCGGACTAGGAAGCAGAATGTTTGCTGATGGATTTTTGGAAAGGGAATCGATTACGATCTCTATTGCTTGATTGCAACCGCCGGTTATATACACATCCTCCGCTCTCAGCTTCGCCGGAAGCTCTGCGTTAAGATAATCCGCTACCGCTCTGAGAAAAAATGTAGGCAAGTAACTAATGAATCTAATGAATGATAGGACAACTTAATATTCAATTTATTTTTGGTTTCTGAAAAAAGAAAGTGCATTTTAAATCATACCTCCTAGCCTTGAAAATTCCGGGACTTGGTGCATAAGAGTTGGCCATGCCGGAGCGTGCGGCTGCGGCCACGGCTTCCTCTGCTTCGGGGCAAGTCCTGAAGCTGGGAGACGCGGAGGGCTCGCTGGGAGTTGGGAACAAAACAGTCTTTCCATTGTTCAAAGTGCAGTTTTTGAACATCCCGAAGAAAAGCTTTCTCAATGTTACTGCCGCCGCATCACTCGTTGCACCATTTCCTTTGAACCGCCAAACGTTAATGTTGCTTGCGTTGCAGTTGTCATCGCCATTGCTCGCCATATCTCTCTGTCTTGCGTTTAGATTCTTCTTTTAGCTGTTTTGTGTTGTGAGTAAATCTCATTCTGATCGACCCCCTTATAAAGGGCCAAAACAAAGACTATTATAATAAGAATTTTCAACACAATAATGCAGCAATATTTTAGGGGGCCATTATTGGTTCTTGCATTTTAAAACCAAATCAAGTGTTATTGGTTTTATAATTTTGAAATCCATATTCAAATCTTGTGTTATTGGTTCTATGATTTTAAAATCCATGTTAAAATCAAGTGTTATTCAATAGTAAGGATTTGCATAAGGATTTGATTTTAATTTGGATTTGAATGGATTTACAAATGTTTTTTAGAGTAAAATACAAAAGAGCAAATATCAAGTGAAACTTGTTATTTGGTTGGATTTGAATTTACAAGTGTTTTTTTTTCAAGAGAAAACACGAAACAAAAAAAACTCAATAATAACGAAAAAAAATCGAGCTGAACCTACTAATGTGTTTCATTAATGTTGGTTCAATGATTTTTTTTTTGTTTCAAAAAAAATTCAGCTGAAGCTTAAAGGCCAATCTCACGGGCTGTCAACATTAACGACACAGCCACCGCCGATACAGCCATGCACATGGCTTTTAACACAACCATTGCCACGTAGTTGCGTCTGCCGCCGTGAGGGTTGTCCTCACCGTAAGTGGTGATGGTGACCACATCGTGATATCAAGCTTCGTTTCTACTGCACAATCGACTACTAGTTCCATAAGGTATGTATACATATTTTGTTTTGTAAATTATTGACTTTTTAAAATAGATAAGTAACTATTTTACTATTTAATTTCAGGAAAATTTTATGTAGTCGACTGTGGATTTGCAAATCGTCGAAACTTTTTAGCTCTATATCGTGGCGTTCGATATCATATACAAGATTTTTCTGGTCAAGATTCTACTCCACAAAATGAAAAAGAGTTGTTTAACCATCGACATGCCTCCTTGAGAAACATTGTTGAAAGAATATTTGGTATATTCAAATCTCGATTCCTAATTTTTAAGTCTGCGCCTCCTTTTCCTTATAAGACACAAACATAAATTGTACATGCATGTGCTGGTTTACATAACTTTCTTCGAAAGCACTGTCGAAAATATAGTTTTCCAGAAGAAACAATTTCTGATGAAGAAGAAGAAGATCTTGAAGAAGTTAATAACAATGATGAAAAAAATTTTATAACTCATGATCAAGAAAGAGAACATGCCAATCATTTGAGAGCAATAATTGCAACAAATATGTGGACATGTTCTATACTTTAGGAGAATGATGATTAGTAAAAGAAAAAGAACTAAAATTCTTTTTGTTTTTTATTTATTTATTTTGATTTTTATTATAATACTAAAATTATTGTAAATTTATTTAGTTGATTTACAATAATCCATTTATTTGATTTTTAAATTTAACTTATTTATTTTGAAATCCACTTATCTGATTTTAAAATCAATGAATTCATTAGGATTTCTAAATCTGATAAATCCATTTAAATGCAATAACTAATAACCCACATTTTAGTGTTCTTTATTAGACTAAATTATATTTTAAAATAATTATTCCAACACGTGAAAGTTCTACCCATTTGTTATTAATTTTCGTTATTTTAACTGTTGACGTGACCATTCCTGCATTCCACTATTTTAAACAGAGGGCATCTCTTATTGACTCATTAACACTTTAGCTTGATCACCAATAACATTTAAACAAATATTCAGTCATTTAGACTATAATATGAAATCACTAATAATTTAATTACTCAATGTAGTACAGTTTTACAAAAAACAAAGAGAGTATTAGAACATGTAAAATTCTACACATTTCACATGCAACAATAGTTTAGTGACTTTACTAGGATTTAACCCGCACTAATTATAGCGCGAAGTATTTTTTAAAAAAGATTTTGTTTTAAAATTTAAGAAAATTGATTTTATCTGAATTTTACAATATAGCTAACTAATGATTATATATAAAGATGTTAATTTGTAATAATTTGTCTATTTAACCCGTTTTGCAGTGAACTAAATATTATCCGGACTAACCCGTAAAAACTTACAATCTTGAAAACATAACTCTAATATGCACCGTTAAATAACTCTAGTTTTTGTGGTTAGTCTACGCACTCTTAAAAAAATAGTTTTCTTGTGTCTAACTTTTTATAAAATTAGTAAAATATTTTTTAACTTTTGTTTTGATATATATTCAAATAAAATATAATAAATTATGGTGAAAAATATATCAAGATTTTGAATAGGTTTTTGTTTCTATGAATATATATGAAATGATTATTATTTTAAAATATATAGTATTAAAATATTTAAAAATTAAATAATAAATAACATATTTAATGCAAAATATATAATTTTCATATTCTTATTAATAATTTTAAAAGACTATTATATCCTTTCCTATTTTAATTATTTTTTGTTATTTGTAATGACAATTCATGTAATAACTTACAAATAAAAGTTGATCGCCATTGCTCGACATATCTCTCTATCTTGCGTTTAGATTCTTCTTTTAGCTGTTTTGTGTTGTGAGTAAATCTCATTCTGATCGACCCCCTTATAGAGGGCCAAAAGAAAGACTATTATAATAGGAAAATTTCTTATAATACACCTAAAGTATCACTATATTACTAGACTAATCATTTTTATGTTTGAAGAACCAAAAGAGAGAGGATTTTACATATAACCTTAACTTCTGTTTTTAATTACATGTCTGCCATTTAAATATCTGGTAAAAAAAATTGAAATATTACTGGCCAAAATTACTTCTTCTCTCGTTTTTACTTACTCACATAACTTTTCACAAAAAAAAAAACTGTTCATCTCCTCTCATCTCTCTCGACGACGACGGAAGTCGAAAAGCTTTCCAGAGATTCGTGAGAGTTGTCGACGATTTTGCCGGCGAAACCGGCAGAAGTGTTCTCCTGTTCTTCTTCTCCGATATCGTTCTGTGTTCCTCTTTTCTCTTCTTTCCTTCTCCTATATCATCTCTTATTCTCCGGTTTCCTCTTCTCCTCTTCATCGGTTAAAGTAAATGTTCTTCTCCCTTACTCTTTTTTTTCTGTCACTGTTTTTGGTGTTTGTTTGTTTTAGGGAAACTGTATGTCGAACGAAATCAAAACCCTAATTTGTTTAATTTTTCAAATCGAGAATCGTTTCCTTTTTACTAATTTGTTTCGAAATCTAGGGAAGATTTCAGTTTACGATATTGAAGTTAGGAAATTTTAATTTGAATTTGCCGCGTTGTTGTTGTAGATTTACAAGGTTTGGGTAAATTTTTCTTAGGCTGTTTAAAGTTGTAGACTTAAAAGATGTGAGTGGGTGAAACGGTGGATTTGTTTCAGTTGTCTAATTGCAGACTTATTTACATACTGTTATGTAGATTTGTTAAACTTGGGTGATGTCGATGCAAACTTATATTTGATGATAGATGTCGTGTAGATTTGTTTAAGTTTTGGGTAGATTGGTTTCAGTTGTGCAGATTTGTTTTCTGTTGATGCAGACTTATATTTGATGATTGATATCATGTAGATTTGTTTAAGTTTTGGGTAGATTTGTTTAACCTGAAATTGGTATATAATTTTTGATGTGGCAGACTTGTTTTATGTTGTGCAGACTTATATTTGATGATAGATATCGTGTAGATTTGTTTAAGTTTTGGGTATATTTGTTTTTTGTTGATGCAGACTTATATTTGATGATAGATATCGTGTAGATTTGTTTAAGTTTTGGGTAGATTTGTTTTCTGTTGATGCAGACTTATATTTGATGATTGATATCGTGTAGATTTGTTTAAGTTTTTGGTAGATTTGTTTAACCTGATATTGGTAGACTTGTTTTCTGTTGTGCAGACTTTTATCATCAATGGCGTCTGGAAGTGTTGAGAAGACGGTGTCTTATCCCCTGAGATACTATGGTGATGGAAGAATACCTGCTCAGAAGAAAAGTATGCACCATTACTGTGTTTTGGGGAACATTGGGATGCTAAAGGATAGTTTCTGTGCTGATGTGTGGAGGTATCTGTCAAACTCTCCGGTCGGTGGCATTGTTAAGCTTGTTGATGGCAAATTCATATGGTCGGCGAAGACGGTTCACAATCTGTTGACTCGACAGTTGGCTACCGAAAAAACCATGAGATATGGTGTTTGGTTGATGATCAACCAATACGGTTTTCTTTGTGCGAATTTGCTGCAATTTCGGGGATGAATTCAGAGCCGTATGAGGATGCCGGCATCTGTGAAGCTGATCATTCTGAACTATGGGGCGACATGAAGGTGGCTCTAAGTGATGGACCTAGTTGGGATGAGTTGGTTGAGGTCTTAACAGAATGTAGAACCTGGACATATGAGAAGCGCCGAATGTTAGGATGTTTATGCGTTCTTGCGGTTGGTGTGCTTGGGCTGCATCCTGTAACCAAAATTCCTCTGAATTTTGCGAAAAGGGTACTTGATGTTGAGGCGTTTGAGAAGTTTCCGTGGGGTAGAGTAGCTTGTGAAAGCCTAATTCAATTTGTGAAATTGGCTTATTACAACAGCACGTCTTATACTATTGGTGGTTTCGTCCCCATTCTTCAAATATGGGTCTATGAGGCAATTACTATTGTTGGTGAAATGTTTGGGAATAAGATAGACGGTATTGAAGTTCCCCTTCTGTCGTGGCGTGGTTCCCGTAAGCGTTTTGACTTTGATGCCATCATACTTGAAGATAATAACAAGAAGGTATGCATTTTTAATAGCAATTTGGCATTTGTTTAAGGGTATTGTTAAAGTGTAAATAGACTTATTAATTATTCTGTCTTATGTAGGTACGGGTGAAACATATTTTTGTTAATGATGGTGAGGAGCCAAAATCAAAGTGGACTGATGATATTGATGACGCTGGAGTGGATAAACTGGTTGAAGATATCCTCCGTGATCGTTTGGCCCCTAACGCTAGGAAAGTTGAAGTGAAAAAGAAGGGTAAGCCTAAAGAATCTCTTGCAGAAGAAGGTGACGATGACTTTGTTGAAGAAAGGGTTGCTCGTACGCCAAAGAATGCTGTCAAAAACAATAAATGGAAAGGTGAACCGATTATCAAAGAGGACAAAGTCACAAAGGTGAGTGTGATGTTCTAATTATTGTAGATTTGTTATCTGTAAGTGTAGACTTAATGGTAGATATATCTTACATTAAGGTAGACATATTTGCCAGTAGAGTAGACTTGTTATCTGTAATTGTAGACTTAATGGTAGATATATCTTACATTAAGGTAGACATATTTGCCATTAGAGTAGACTTGTTATCTGTAAGTGTAGACTTAATGGTAGATATATCTTACATTAAGGTAGACATATTTGCCATTAGAGTAGACTTGTTATCTGTAAGTGTAGACTTAATGGTAGATAAATTTTACATTAAGGTAGACATATTTGCCATTACTGTAGACTTGTTATCTTTAAGTGTAGACTTAATGGTAGATAAATCTTACATTAAGGTAGACATATTTGCCATTACTGTAGACTTGTTATCTTTAACCTGATTCCTTTTTTTCCAGCACTTGTCATCTTTTCAACATTTGCTGAGGAAAGGATCTTTGCGGGACCCAACTCCTTTCTTCAGCAGCAGGATTGCTTTCCTTGACCAATGTTGGGTTAATTCTTGGCATCACGACTATAACCAATTTGCCATTAATCCGAAGAACTTTATGTTCCGCGAAACATATGTTGAGGTAATGAGCGGCGCTTACCCTCACTACGCAATAACAAACAAAAAATGGGTGGAGGATGTCGATCATGTGTACTTTGCGCACAGCATTAACAATCGGCATTGGATAGCTATTCATGTTAACTTCGTAAGGAGACACATTGATGTTTATGATAGCATCATAAGCGCCACTAGTGACAAGAAGATTATCAACCAGGTGAAGCCGTATGCGAGAATGATTCCGTATATGCTTAGATCTGTTGCTCCACCTGCAAAAAAGAAGGAAATCACTCTGAAGCAGTACACAATTTATAGGATTAAGTCCAATGTTCCACATAATGTACAAAGCGGTGATTGCGGTGTTTATACGTTGAAGTTTATTGAGTGCCTTGCTCTAGGGTACCCTTTTGAAGGGATATCCGATAAGACCATGCCATTTATTAGAATGTAGCTTGCAGTTGAGATATTCGACGAGGTCCCCGACACTTACAATAAAATGTCTGATCATAATCCTCGAGGCAACAATACTGACCGTTTGTTACTACTCAGCGACTCACAGCCATAGAGGGAATTATGTGGTCGCTGCCTTTTGCGTAAGTACTAATTTTTTTTTGAAGCAGCAAAGTAATTGTAATTCCCAAACGCTATTCTTTTGAGGCAACATTTTGATTCTTTGTACTTGTAGTCTAATTAGTGCCTTTGGGGCAAAACTCATGTAATGACATACTAATTTGCGTATTTTGAGCAAGAATAAGTATGTCATTACGTTGCCTGAATCATTTTTTGTAAAGGCCTAATTGCGTTATCCTTGATCTTGCTTAATCAGGTGATAATGTATATTTATTTTGTGGCTAACTATGCTTCATTGTATACTTTATCGCAGATTTTTAGTATACTACATCGCAGACTTATAGTATATTTCATCGCAGACTTATTTAATACTTCAGCATAGACGTGTTTACCATATAGCTAATTTAACAACAATGGATAACATAAGTCTACCCTCAAATGTAACAAGTCTGCGTTTATATATAGCATTTGAGCGCAGACTTGTTTTCCACATAGCTAATTTAAAAACAATGGACAATATAAGTCTACCCTGATATGTAACAAGTCTGCGTTCTAGCAAAACAACTCTAAGAAGAACATGTCCTTACATTATGGCCCGTTTGACCACATTTTGAGCATGTAGGAAGTTTTCTAGTCACTTTCTTCTGCAATGCCATTTCCAACGCTGATTTATATCTCGACTTTTTTGGCCTTCCTGGAGGTTGCCATACCGAGGGAGGTAGGCATAGTTTCGCTTCCACCTATGCTGGAACAGGTGATGCTCTATCCCTAGGGTTTATCGATGCCGCGTATGCGTTACTGAGATACCTCGTGGTATAGTATCGATGACATAGACGTATACGTGACTTTTTATTAGCCTCTGCAGCCGCGATAGCATGTAGACATGGTATCTTGTCGATGTCAAACATACGACATGTACACTTCTTCGCAGTCAAATTGACAACATTAACATATACTCCATAAGTAACTTCAAATTGGTGGGCATCAATCTCCTGGACTGTTAGATCCCTACACCTTTCCACGCGCCCCTATATAAGAGATTATGTTAATCTTAATCCTTAACAAATGTCATCACCAGAATAATAAGTATATCATGATTAGTATGTTTACCGCTAGCATTTTCTCTATGCCACGAGTTAGGACAGTTTTCATTTGTCCCGCAGCTTTACGTCGCTCTGCAAACCATCTTGTCAACATTGACCTTATTTCATCTATGAGTTGCATAATAGGCAAGCTTCTAGCATCAGATAATACTTTGTTAATTGACTCAGCTATGTTAGTTGTAGTGAAGTTGTACCTATTTCCAGCAAAATAAACTCGCGTCCAGTACCGTACATCAGCCTTTACCAAATATGCGTGAAGTGCAGGGTTGACATGGCGAATCTCTTCAAAATAGTAGTTGAACTCATTCATTCTATAAGCATTTGCCACTTTTTTAACCAGCCAAAATGATTCACCACCTCTAAACCTTTGCAGTATGTTCTTATACAGATGGTAAGTGCAAATTCCTCAAGTTGCTAGAGGGTATACCTTTTCTATGGCGTTACCAATTGCTCTGTGCCTATCTGAGATAATGGCAAGTCCACTGTCATCCGGTATGACAGCACTCAATTGCTTAAAAAACCAATCCCAAGATTCGTCATTTTCAGTATCAACCACCCCAAAAGCAATTGAAAATATACCAAAATTTTCATCTTGAGCAGTTGCTAGAAGGAGAGTACCCTTGTATTTGCCTTGTAAATGTGTGCCGTCAACAACCACGATTTTCCTCATGTATTGAAACCCAATAATACTTGCACCAAAAGCTATTAACAAGAACTTAAATCTGTGGATATCGTCAACTACGAGCCGTGTATAACTCCCAGGATTTGCTCGCCTTATTTGGTATAGATATGTGGACAGGTCTTCGTATCCACTTTATGGTGTTCCCCTTACTAACTCACGTGCATATCTCAAAGCACGGTGCGCCTTCCAGTAATCGACCTATAGTTGGTGTTCATGATTATCATAAGATGAACAAATATACAACACGAAAGCTATATCATGATTATTATAAGATGAACAAACCTTAAGATGGTATCGTTTCTGTAATGCATCAGATACATGACTGGGCAAAACTGATGGACCAACACCTCCTACGAAATCTTTGTACAGTTGACCAAGTATCTCATAAGTTCCTTGTCGACTCCGTTCAGACCGTTCAGTGATCGAACATGTATGCTCTCCGACAAAGATCCGAACATAAAGTTTCGACCAACTCCAATTGATGAAGCTCGCAATCTCCATGAACAATGCTTCACCCAACACTTTACCGTATACAAAACCGAAGTTGATTTCTCGACATCAAAATCAAAATGATGTATAACTGAAAGAATCTTCAGCCGTGTCTCCAGTGCCTCTTTGTCTTCATATCGTTGTCCAACAGCCACATTCAAGGCAGACATTTCAGCGATCTGAAAATCGTTCGGAATATTTGGCTTTCTCGGTGGAGTTCTGTTTATCAAATGCATAGTTTGGTTCTCATCTTCTTCTTCAATTTCAGTCTACACTCTAAGTCTGCGTTCACGTAACATTCTCGTACAAAGATTTTAAGTCTACCAAATAAATTCAATAAATCTACACCCACTAACAATAAGTCTACAATCTAAGTTTGCGTTCACGTAACATTCTCGTACAAGAGAACAAAGATTTTAAGTCTACGAAACTAATCCTATAAATCTACACCCACTAACAATAAGTCTACACTCTAAGACTGCGTTCACGTAACATTCTCGTACAAAGATTTTAAGTCTACAAACTAATCCTATAAATCTACACCCACTAACAATAAGTCTACACTCTAAGTCTGCATTCACGTAACATTCTCGTACAAGAGAACGACGATTTTAAAAGTCCACGAAACTAATCCTATAAATCTACACCCACTACCAATAAGTCTACACTCTAAGTCTGCGTTCACGTAACATTCTCGTACAAGAGAACGAAGATTTTAAGTCTACGAAACTAATCCTATAAATCTACACCAAATAACAATAAGTCTACACACTAAGTCTGCGATCACGTAACATTCTCGTACAAGTCTACGAAGATTTTAAATCTACGAAACTAATCCTATAAATCTACACCCACTAACAATAAGTCTACACTCTAAGTATGCGTTCACGTAACATTCTCGTACAAAGATTTTAAGTCTACGAAACTAATCCTATAAATCTACACCCACTAACAATAAGTCTACACTCTAAGTCTGCGTTCACGTAACATTCTCGCACAAGAGAACGAAGATGTTAAGTCTACGAAGCTAATCCTATAAATCTACACCCACTAACAATAAGTCTACACTCTATGTCTGCGTTCACGTAACATTCTCATACAAGAGAACGAAGATGTTAAGTCTACGAAACGAATCCTATAAATATACAGCAAATAACAATAAGTCAACACACTAAGTCTGTGATCACGTAACATTCTCGTACAAGTCTACGACGATTTTAAGTTTACGAAACTAATCCTATAAATCTACTGCCAATAACAATATATCTACACAAAAAGTCCGTGTTAACGTAACATTCTCGTACAAGTCTACGAAGATTTTAAGTCTACCAAACTAATCCTAAATATCTACACCAAAGAACAATATGTCTACACACTAAGTATGCGTTCACGTAACATTCTCGTACAAATCTATGAAGATTTTAAGTCTACGAAACAAATCTTATAAATCTACATCCACTAACAATAAGTCTACACACTTAGTCTGCGTTCACGTAAGTTTCTCGTACAAGTCTACGACGATTTTAAGTCTACGAAACTAATCCTATAGATCTACTGCCAATAACAATATGTCTACACAAAAAGTCTGCGTTAACGTAACATTCTCGTACAAGTCTACGAAGATTTTAAGTCTACCAAACTAATCTTAAATATCTACACCAAAGAACAATATGTCTCCACACTAGGTCTGCGTTCACGTAAATTGATGACAACAAGTCTACAAATAAAATATAAATTTACGGTAACTAAGTTGGTAGACTTATTTTGAGATAAAATAAAAAAACGGTGGAAGTTTTGTAAATAATCGTTTCGATCTATTAAAAAATTAATGGCAATTTCGTTATTACCTTTTTGGTTTCAAGGACAAATAAATGTGTTATAAGTATTTTTGAGGATAAAAAACATTATAGTAATTTTTCAAACTTTAGGTCTATTCTAATAATAAAATGATACTTTTGATACTTTATAGTTATTCTCCCATTATAATAAGAATTTTCAGCACAATAATGCAGCAATATTTTAGTGTTCTTTATTAGACGAAATTATATTTTAAAATAATTATTCTAACACGTGAAAGTTCTACCCATTTGTTATTAATTTTCGTTATTTTAACAGTTGACGTGACCATTCCTGCATTCCACTATGTTAAACAGAGGGCATCTCTTATTGACTCATTAACACTTTAGCTTGATCACCAATAACATTTAAACACATATTCACAGTCATTTAGACTATAATATGAAATCAGTAATAATTTAATTACTCAGTGTAGTACAGTTTTACAGTTTTACAAAAAACAAAGAGAGTATTAGAACATGTAAAATTCTACACATTTCACATGCAACAATAGTTTAGTGACTTTACTAGGATTTAACCCGCATTAATTATATCGCAGAGTAATTTTTTTAAAATATATTGTTTTAAAATTTAAGAAAATTGATTTTATCCGAATTTTACAATATAGCTAACTAATAATTATGTATAAAACTGTCAATTTGTAATAATTTGTCTATTTAACCCATTTTGTAGTGAACTAAAATATTATTCGGACTAATCCATAAAAACTTACAATCTTGAAAACATAACTATAATATGCACCGTTAAATAACTCTAGTTTTTGTGGTTAGTCTACACACTCTTAAAAAAAATAGTTTTTTTGTGTCTAACTTTTTTATAAAATTAGTAAAATATTTTTCAACTTTTGTTTTGATATATATTCAAATAAAATAAAATTAATTATGGTGAAGAATATATCAAGATTTTGAATAGGTTTTTGTTTCTATGAATATATATGAAATTATTATTATTTTAAAATATATAGTATTAAAAAGAATTAAAAATTAAATAATAAATAACATCTTTAATGCAAAATATATAATTTTTATATTCTAATCAATAATTTTAAAAGACTATTATATCCTTTCCTATTTCAATTATTTTTTATTATTTGTAATGGCAATTCATGTAATAACTTACAAATCAAAGTTCATTTTTAAAAATGTCTTCTTAAATAATATTATAGAGATTTCTTGAGACTTATCATATGAAACTAACGTTGGCTCAATAGAATAGAATGATAACTCCCGAATTTTGTCTTAGTCTTCTAGTAAACTCTTACGACAAACAAGAATACTACATTCTAACATGTGAAATTCCACACATTTCACCATCATTAAAAAATATATATACATATATATTTATTCTAATTCAGAGTTCATCTGTATGGGACGAGCCTTAGTGGAAATTTCTTTTTCATTGAAATTTCTCTCGTATGGCAAATCAACAATGTGTTGTTTGCGATCCCAAAAGGCTGTTGGTAAATCTGAACATATTTCCTTTTCAAATAGTTTATCTAGATTTGAAATTTTTTCTTTTATTTCTTTTGTATTTAAAGCTTCTTTTGTTTTTTGTAGTAAAAACTCCGATTTTAAATTTTCCAAATGGAATGTTTTACTGTGTATTAAAGTTTTTAAAAAATTTTCTTGTATTGAACAAGCTTTTATTAGATTAAGGCTTCGCTTTTTTGGTGTTTCAAGAAATTGAAAAGAGAATTTTTTGTTTTGGTTTTTGAAAGAAATTGAGTGATCCCTGACTTTGTAAGGTGTGATCAAGTTTATGAAGGGAATCCCTAGAATGACGTTTTGGTCAATTAGGTTTTGTCATACACCATACTATATTTAAGTTTTATAAACTTACTTATGGAGCTTGAAGGTTTGTTAGGGAGAGGGGAATAGTTAGAGGTCATATATATTCCTTGGGTTTAACCGCCCATTATATTATTCAACGCCATTACATATCGTAAGGTATGATAACACCAATAGTATGTTAGGCTCGAAAATTTTGTATGTTAGGCAAATTTTCGAGCCTAACATACAAAAATCTTTCCAAATATTCAAAACAAATTTCATTCCATCAGAAAATGAAAAGAAATTTCCTCCATTAGCCCTCTTCCATTCTAAATTCCATTTTCCTTGGGTCTTTTCTTGGACTCTCGAGTTTTTCCCGGATCCAATCCCAATCATCAGAAGAAAGTTCAGAGTAAAATGGTGGGATAAATTCAAGATCCCTTCAAACCTTTACCCATCCAATATACTAGACTGGATAAAAATCCAAAATTCAAACTCGTCCATAGCCCAAACCCAAACACCAAACCAAACACTAAACCAAACACCGGAAACAACCTTTTTCTTGGCTCAAAAATCAAAGATGTTATCCTTACTAGCAGGAGCCAAATCCGAAGAAGAAATTAAAGCAATCTCCTTACAATTTCTGCCTTCAATCTCAGACTCTATTTCCCAGGCCTCGGAAAGTGGATCAGGTTCTAATGTTCCGGATATTGATGAAGAGATATTCGGAAACAGTGGAGTGTAAATTCTCGCCATCAGAATAATACAAATCTCGACACATCATTGTTACGAATCTTTCAGAATCTACGGATCTCTTGATACGATCTACTACAACAAAACGCGACAAAACCGCGCATCGAAGAACACATATTATTGAGTGCCGTCTCCTATAGCAAAGTGGAGTTTCCTGTAGCCATGATGACTTTGGTAATGAAGACAAGACTTTGTGAAAGAAATTCTCACTAAATTATGCCGACAACTCTTGTGAGTGGACATCACCAACTGGTGCCACTAATTTATGTAATATTTTAATCTCTTATGCTTTGTAAAACTCCTATATAATGGAGTGTGTGTTTAGTTGTAATCTCCAAACTTTCATTTTCTATTTTTCATCTCTCTCTCTTCATTCTCTCTCTACCATATTCTCTTGCTCTCTTGTAATCTTTTGCATTGTTACAATCTCCATAAGTAAGTTTATAAAATCTTATTTCGTTTATAATTTTATTTATGTTTAAGTTTATGTTTATAATTTATAAGTGGCTGGTTTAACCGCCCATTATATTATTTATGAAATCTTATTTCGTTTATAATTTTATTTATGTTTAAGTTTATGTTTATAATTTATAGGTGGCTGGTTTAACCGCCCATAATATTATTTATGCTTATGTTATTTTCGTTTTTATTTTAATATTGCAATTTTTATTATTTATGCTTATGTTGTTTTAATTTTCGTATTTATGCTTATGTTGTTTTAATTTTCATTTTTATTTTAATATTGCAATTTTTATATATTCATGTTTATATATATATGTGGCTGGTTTAACCGCCCGTTTTAATTATTTAATTTAATTATTGTATATACTTTCGGTTCCTTATGGTATCAGAGCCATGAATAGGTTTGTTAGGGAGAGGGAAATAGTTAGAGGTCATATATATTCAGATGGTCAATTAGGTTGTGTCATACACCATACTAGTCATGTTTGGCGTTTTGATGAAATCCATTTTGAATTTAAGATTGTTTCAAAAGTCACCGTCTCGACTTACTACTTGAATCCTTAATCGTTTTCTTAGGATTTTAAGATCTAGCGTCTTAGGTCCAAATTTCTTGTGATCTTTTATTAAGTTCATTGTTAATTTCTAATGAGAAAAACTATATTCTCCTGAGTGTTTTTGCCGGTCTAAGAAGGTCATAAGTCCCATAGGTGTTGGGCTATTTCAACCTATCTAGATAGGATTGTAAGGGGTGATAGATAATTCTTGTTAGTATTCTTAAAAATGAATTCATATTTTAGATCAACATCAAAAAGGTCTGAATCCGCTTCTTCTTCTAGTTCCAAAAGAAAATCTAATAAAGATTCAAAAAGGGTCATTACTAGTCTTGAAACAACTATAGATGATTTCCAAGGGTCAATTGATAATTGGGAAATCCCAAAAATTCATAAAGACCGAATTTATCAAATTTCAAAAATAATTTTTTTAAGAACAAATTTCTCAATCAAAATTGAAGAACAAGATATCTAACTTACAAAACCTTTCAAAATAATTTTTCTGAGAGTGCTTTACAAAAACATAGAGAAAATAATTTCAAATATATACATATTGGTTTAGTCCAAGTTGGGATTAAACCACTTTCAAAAGAAGGATTAAATACTTCAATTTTAGCTATCTTAAGAGACACTCAATTCAAAATATTTAAAGATTCTTTACTAAGCTCTATTGAGTCAAGTTTGTGTACTGGTCCGATTTCATTTAATTGCTATCCAAACTTTACAGTTTCCTTAAAAGACAAAAATATTTTAAAATCTCTAGTTTTACAAGTTAAAACTCACAATTACGAAATGATAGAAGGATCAATTCCAATTGCAATAATTTTTAGAGTTCATTACAAAGCCATGACTAGTGCTTTCTATTCAAAAGTAAAACTTTCAAGTAAAAAGGGTGAAACCCTTTTACTTCAAACAGATCTTTCGAGATCCAACTCCGTAATTCTAAGATCTATTCAATGGAAAGATATAAATCTTCCAGATGAATGGGTGATATGCTCAAATTAATACCCTAACAGTACTAAAGCAGTAGTTGTAATATAGCTAGGGATCGAATCCACAAAGACTCAAGGAAACACACAATAGATTCTAGATGTTGAATTACGCTAAGTGATCAATGGTATTGAAAGCAGTGCAGAAATTAAAAGTGTAGTAAATCAATGGAGAGAATATATGCCCAGAGTTTTTCTCAGGAAATCAATGAATGCAGCTAAATAAACATACATGATTCAGATTAAGCACGGTTCTTGAACTCAAATCACTAAAATATAGCTAACCAACTCTCGTTGCGAAAACTATCTAAATCTAAATCCTAGGAATTCTAAATCTCTTTGCGAATCCTAAAGTCTAAATCAGCTTTAAAATCAAGTTTGATACGTTCACAAATCAATTAAACCAAATCTCTTTGCGAATAATCAATTTGCTCACCTAAGGTTCTATCAGATAATTAATCGCACTCTCGTGCCTAATCAATTATCCTAAGATCTAAGTTCCAG
>PKML01057765.1:349785-382852 GCA_002933935.1 Eutrema yunnanense | reverse complement strand
TCCATTGCCATCTGGTATCTCCAATCAACTCCTCTGTAGAACGTGCCCAGCAGCTGCACCTGAGTGAACCCATGATGCGGACAGTCTCTCTGATAGGACTTGAAACGAACCCATGAAGCCTTGTATGCTTCTGTCGGACCCTGAGCAAACTGGGAGATCTTGTTCCTGAGCTCCTCGGATCTTGCATCATCATAGAAGTTAACCATGAACGCGTTCTTCGTCTCATCCCATGTAGTAAGTGAATCAGGAGCTAACTGCTTCAGCCAATAAGCAGCATCCCCACCAAGAGAGTACGGGAAAAGATTGCAGAACAGGAACTCATTGGGCACTCCATTGTACTTCATGCTAGTGACCAAGTCCTCGAACCTTTCGATGTGATCCATGGGATGCTCATGAGGTAGACCATGGAATGGGTTCTGACTTACGAGAGCGTAGTATGATGGCTTCAGCTCGAAGTCATTCCTCTGAAAAGTCGGTATGCGAATCGCAGCTCGATTGGCAAAGAACTGATCAGGCCTGTTGTGCTCGCCAAGTGTTCTAGCTCGATCACCTGCAGCATTCTCAGCATTGGCGCGCCCAGCTGGCACGACAATCTCAGCAACAGGAGCAGGGATAATGATGTTTCCAGCCTCATCAAGCCGCTGCCCTTCTTTATTGCACACACGACCCTGTTGGTCTCTCAAGACACCAGCTTCATCAGCTCTTAAAACCACAGGGTTGTTCATCCTTGATGTCTGCTTTGTCTTTCTGTTTGTGCGTTCCAAACGTACTAGTCCCTCTAACGAAAGATTGACCAGCTGAGTGCTCTTGTTTCTTCTGGTTTCACGAACAGGCATGCACCTGAAACATTAAGATCAAGAACGTTAGTAACCTAAATCACGATAAGTATCGACCGACACTGATGGTATCGATCGATATCAACAAGAAAAATCGCCTCGGTATCGACCGATACTAGGTAGTATCGATCGATACTGGCGGGCTTAGTCGAAACTCGACAGCTACAATCTAATGGTGAAATTGGATCCCCGGCAACGGCGCCAAAATTGATATGCTCAATTTAATACCCTAACAGTACTAAGCAGTAGTTGTAGTCTAGCTAGGGGTCGAACACAAAGATCCACAGAAATCACTCAATATATTATAGTATCAGGCTAAGCTAAGCAATTCAGGTTTAGCAGAAAACAGAAAGTAGTAAATGATTTGTATTCAATGGGAAAAAGATAGGTTCAGGGATATTTCTCAGGAAATCAATGAATGCAAATAAACTAACTAATCAGGGTTCAGGTTAAGCACGGTTCTAGAACTCAAATCACTAATGCATAGTTAACCAACTGTCGTTGCGAAAACTATCTAAATCTAAACTTCAGAATCCCAAATTTCTTTGCAAATCCCTAAGAATAAATCAGCCTTAATTTCAAGTTTGATATGTTCACAAATCAATTAAACCAAATTTCTTTGCGAATAATCAATTTGCTCACCCTAGTTCTATCAGGTAATTAATTGCACTGTCGTGCCTAATCAATTATCCTAAGATCTAAGTTCTAGGTGATCAATCTAGAATTAGCTTTGAGAACAACCTAAGGTGAAGAACTAATTCAGATTATGAACCCTAAATAACTAATCAACCTAACATTCAATGAAATCCCTAATGAGAATCCCCAAACCTAACAAGAGATCTACTCAGACATGGAGATTAAATTAATAAACATGTTAGAATAAAATACTCTATATAAAATCAGAAAGATAAACAAGGTTTGAGATCTGATCTCAGACGAAGGGAAATCAGACTTGTATCTCTCACCAAAATCTCTCTTAAACTCTGGTAAAATAAAGCATAGCCTAAACAGATGGCTGAAAACTCCTATTTATAACCTAAAACACGACTTGGGGTCTTCTTGTAATTATTAAAGACTTCTGGGCACTTTTGCAATTCTTCAAGTCTTGGAAAACTCGCGGGTCTGTCTTGCTGCTATGGGTATCGATCGACACCAAGGGGTATCGATCGATACTGGCCGTGAAAACAGATATTCAGCAACACGATTTTTAGCTCTGCTCCAAACTGCTCCAGAAAGCTCCAATACTTCCAATAATCCTCCAAACGTGCTATGACCTGTGAAAGACTCTAAAACACTGCAAAACACTACAAAAGACTCTATAAAAGGACTTATATCATGGTCTAAACAGGGTAAAAACCATGATATATCAGATTGCAAGCAATTCTAAGTATTTTTGATTTCGATATAGAATATATTAAAGGAGATTCCAACTCTGTTCCAGATTTCTTGACACGAGAATTCCTTCAAAACAGGTACGATGCCTTTGAAGAAGATTGATAAAGGCAAAGGCATATCCCTGGAAATAATCCCAAAAAAAACCATACACCCAAACACATACCCACATATAAAACAGAACCATGGATCTCAGTTACAAAAAAGAATGTGAAAAAAGAAGAAGAATCAAATTCTCTTCAATCTACAGAAAAAATCATGGATTAAATTCTACAGTTATATAAATCCTTCGAGTTAAGTCTGTCAAAGCAAGAGGGTGATTATTCTAAATATCACTCTTCTCAAATTGCTTCAAAATTTTCCGAGGTCCCTTCAAAAATGATTTGAAAAGAAAACCAGACCTCTAAAATGATTTCAAAACCTTCTAATAATTCGCAAATTATTTTGAAAGAATTTCCACAAACTTCACCCTCCGAAAATTTTGAAAAATTTATTCATCAATACATTATAAATATTGAAAAAGGATTTTTGGTCAACAATGACCCGTTTTTAACAATCAAAAAATATTTTGGTAAAAACAGATTTTCAAACCTCATGATACAGAAAAAACTGTGTTATTCTTTCAAACGATTTTGGAAATAACAGGATCAGTGACCTTCAAACATTTTTATCTCAATGAAAACCACACTGATCCTGCTTATTCCACTTTTAAAATTCATAAGGTCATTGCTCCAAGCGATTGGGAATATGATCTTAAAAAATCTAAATTTCCCAGATGATCAGAAAAATCTCCCATGTTTCAATACCCATTTCAATTATTAGGACTATTGTCAGGCTTGGTATAATTCCTTCTTGATCCAATCCCCGAAACACAAACACACGTGGTTAATCTTTTTTGATAGCACTTGTGACTTATCCAAATCTCCATATTGGTTCATACCGTGGTGGAACTATTTCGGTTCTGTCACTGAAATTTTCAAGCCTAACATACAAAAATCTTTCCAAATCTTCAAAACAAATTTCATTCCATCAGAAAATAAAAAGAAATTTCCTCCATTAGCCCTCTTCCATTCTAAATTCCATTTTCCTTGGGTCTTTTCTTGGACTCTCGAGTTTTCTCCGGATCCAATCCCAATCATCAGAAGAAAGTTCAGAGTAAAATGGTGGGATAAATTCAAGATCCCTTCAAACCTTTACCCGTCCAATATACTAGATTGGATAAAAATCCAAAATTCAAACTCGTCCATAGCCCAAACCCAAACACCAAACCAAACACCGGAAACAACCTTTTTCTTGGCTCAAAAATCAAAGATGTTATCCTTACTAGCAGGAGCCAAATCCGAAGAAGAAATTAAAGCAATCTCCTTACAATTTCTGCCTTCAATCTCAGACTCTATTTCTCAGGCCTCGGGAAGTGGATCAGGTTCTAATGTCCTGGATATTGATGAAGAGATATTCGGAAACAGTGGAGTGTAAATTCTCGCCATCAGAATAATACAAATCTTGACACATCATTGTTACGAATCTTTCGGTATCTACGAATCTCTTGATATGATCTACTACAACAAAACGCGACAAAATCGCGCATCGAAGAACGCATATTATTGAGTGTCGTCTCCTGTAGCAAAGTGGAGTTTCCTATAGCCATGATGACTTTGGTAATGAAGACAAGCCTTTGTGAAAGAAATTCTCACTAAATTATACCGACAACTCTTGTGAGTGGACATCACCAACTGGTGCCACTAATTTATGTAATATTTTAATCTCTTATGCTTTGTAAAATTCCTATATAATGGAGTGTGTGTTTAGTTGTAATCTCAAAGCTTTCATTTTCCATTTTTCATCTCTCTCTCTTCATTCTCTCTCTACCATATTCTCTTGCTCTCTTGTAATCTCTTGCATTGTTACAATCTCCATAAGTAAGTTTATAAAATCTTATTTCGTTTATAATTTTTATTTATGTTTAAGTTTATGTTTATAATTTATAAGTGGCTGGTTTAACCGCCCATTATATTATTTATGAAATCTTATTTCGTTTATAATTTTATATATGTTTAAGTTTATGTTTATAATTTATAATTGGCTGGTTTAACTTTTTGTAAAACGTCTTTGGCACTTTTGCAATCAATTCGTAGAAGAAACTTTTTATTCAGAAGATCACTTTGAAAATTTTGGATACATAATACTATACTCTCTCGACCATCTACATTCTTTTGCTTAAGAATACCCCCATATCCTACATCTGACGCATCCGTTTCTACGACCATTTTTAAATCTGGATCTGCTAAGTGAAGACAAGGGATCTCAAGTACCTGTTTTTTTAATTTTTTTGTACTAATGCAGTATGGTCTTTTGTCCAGGGAACCGGGTTTTTCTTTAGACGACTATGCAATGGTTTTGCTATCCTATTTATGTTAGGACAGAAATCTAAAACATAATTAAGACTTCCAAGAAACCTTTGTAATTGGGTTTTATCTAAAATTTTATCGGAAATTTTATTTGCAAATTCCAAAGATCTTTCTATTGGTGTTATCATACCTTGCGATATGTAATGGCCTAGAAATCTTATCTTAGTTTGAAATAAAGACATCTTTGTTTTTGAAATGACAAGGCCATTTTTTCTTGCAACATAATAAAACGTCTTTAGATGTTCGAAATGTTCATCAAGAGAATTTGAAAATATTAAAATATCATCAATATAGACTATGCAAAATTTTGAATATTCAGAAAATATGTCATTCATGATTCTTTGAAATTCCACTACAAGAAATGTGGGTATTAATAGCGGCTGTTAAATGTTATGATTCAACTACCATATCGTTTCCTAAAACGCTCTGACAGCGCCCGTCATTGTAGGTCGGACACTTTGGAAAGCGGTTTTTGGCAATGCTATCATATCTTTTTCGATGCAATCATATATTTTTCAATAGCAAATTTTTTTCGTTATTGAATATTTTATTCATAGCATTTCCCTAATTTTACTATAGTAGTCGATAATGTAATGATTTCTACAATTTGTTCCCATANATTAATATTTATTGTTTATTTGGATAATTAGACATATTATAATGAAATTCGACCCAAAAAAAAAATATTAAAAAGAAATAGCCATATTTTATTATATTTTATATGCAACATGATACATAATACAAAATTACAAATTACTAATTACAAAGTAAAATTACATAAATAAAATATAAGTTTATACAACATTGGTGATTAAACTTGTGAGTTTATTGTGGAAATATTTAGAGTTTAAATCTTAATAAAAAAAAACCTCTTCGCTTCGTCCACTTCAGATTTGGATTCATCATCTTCACCTCTATTGGTTCCACTAGCCTAATACAAGTAAGACCATAAGAACACACTCTTTCTCTCTNCTCTCTCTCTCTCTCTCTCTCTCTCTCTCTCTCTCTCTCTCTCTCTCTCTCTCTCTCTCTCTCTCTCTCTCTCTCTCTCTCTCTCTCTCTCTCTTTAGAAATTGAAAGCTAAATCAATGAGAGTTTTATTATACCAATTTCATGTTGTACTGTTGCATACTCTTGACATATTCACTCTTTCTACTCTCTGCCTTGGAGCCGTAAGGCGCTTTATCCTGTAATTACAGATTCAGAAAACCAAAATTAGCTTTGAGTATATATAGATCCACAAAGATGAAACAATCGATTTTCAATGGCAAAAAATACTCACTTCCTCACTCATAGACTTCCATTTAGCTCCGGCAGCTTTACCAACCTAAGTGATATTTAACAATGGTTACTAACATTTGAGCATTCAGATCTGATATTCAAGTGACTAACATAACAACAGAACATCATATAATAAAGTACAAAAGCAGCTCACCAATCACTAACGCAGAGAGAAAGAACATCCATGAATCATATTATTCATTCAGATTCCTACTACAAATTCGCTAGGTAGCTTCAATCTCATAACATACTGTAATGTGAAATTTTCTAGGACTAACACCAACGATTGTCGGACGATGATATTTTTTATATTAGTTTTATCATCATCTTGGGGGCGCTTAAATGGAATTGCTTCGATTGGTGTACCTGACCATTCGAGCTTTATTCCTTGTGGAGGAGGATGGTTTGAACGAATAAGTTTTCCATTTGCAAGTGTTTCCCATTCAGGGGTTTTGTTACGATTGGTGATAGGATTTGCAGTTTTGGAAAAAGGAAAACAAATTTTATTTTTGAAAGCATAGTCTTCAAACCAATTGAAAAACAAAATTTGTATTTTATGTTTATGGAGATAGTTGTAAAACTCTTCTTGGATTACGTTTTTATCTTTTAAAAATCATCTCGCAAGAATTTTTTATCAATTTGAAAAAATATTTCTAGGACATTTAGCCCATTTAACATATTATCTGTTATGGCCGAAAAGGTATGACTTGTTGGTTCAGATTTTGTGGAAAAAACATTTTGTTGAAAATTGTTTTCTGCTGAGTAAACAGGTTTTGGGATTTGTGTTCGAAAATCAACATTTCTTAAAACATAATTTGGAATATCGGAAGTCGAAAATCTTGGTTGAAATTTTTGGCTTTTTTCTATTCTAGAAAAATCGTGTGCCAATTGAGAGACTCTTCCTAGATCAATAGTTTCCGGAAGAGAGGAAGATTCACATGAATAATCATCCATGTTTTCATGAGTATTTCGAATGAAAGAAAGTTTTACTTTTCCATCATCAATTTGCTCAATATGTTTTAAACGTGTATTTGGTTCTAAAGGTTCTTGGGGTTTTGTAGGTTTTGGCTGGACAGCTCCTTCGAGGACCCATTCATCTGGAAGATTTATATCTTTCCATTGAATAGATCTTGGAATTACGGAGTTGGATCTCGAAAGATCTGTTTGAAGTAAAAGGGTTTCACCCTTTTTACTTGAAAGTTTTACTTTTGAAGAGAAATCACTAGTCATGGCTTTGTAATGAACTCTAAAAATTATTGCAATTGGAATTGATCCTTCTATCATTTCGTAATTGTGAGTTTTAACTTGTAAAACTAGAGATTTTAAAATATTTTTGTCTTTTAAGGAAACTGTAAAGTTTGGATAGCAATCAAATGAAATCGGACCAATACACAAACTTGACTCAATAGAGCTTAGTAAAGAATCTTCAAATATTTTGAATCGAGTGTCTCTTAAGATAGCTAAAATTGAAGTATTTAATCCATCTTTTGAAAGTGGTTTAATCCCAACTTGGACTAAACCAATATGTATATATTTGAAATTATTTTCTCTATGTTTTTGTAAAGCACTCTCAGAAAACAAATGAATTGTTTCAAAAGGTTTTGTAAGTTGGATATCTTGTTCTTCAGTTTTGATTGAGAAATTTGTTCTTAAAAAAATTATTTTTGAAATTTGATAAATTTGGTCTTTATTAATTTTTGGGATTTCCCAATTATCAATTGACCCTTGGAAATCATCTATGGTTGTTTCAAGACTAGTAATGACCCTTTTTGAATCTTTGTTAGATTTTCTTTTGGAACTAGAAGAAGAAGCGGATTCAGACCTTTTTGATGTTGATCTAAAATATGAATTCATTTTTAATAATACTAACAAGAATTATCTATCACCCCTTACAATCCTGTCTAGATAGGTTGAAATAGCCCAACACCTATGGGACTTATGACCTTCTTAGACCGGCAAAAACACTCAGGAAAATAGAGTTTTTCTCATTAGAAATTAACAATGAACTTAATAAAAGATCACAAGAAATTTGGACCTAAGACGCTAGATCTTAAAATCCTAGGAAAACGATTAAGGATTCAAGTAGTAAGTCGAGACGGTGAGTTTTGAAACAATCCTAAATTCAAAATGGATTTCATCAAAACACCAAACATGAGTAGTATGGTGTATGACAAAACCTAATTGATCATCTGGATATATATGACCTCTAACTATTTCCCTCTCCCTAACAAACCTATTCATGGCTCTGATACCATAAGGAAACGAAAGTAAACGAAATATATATTCATAAACATAATAAAACATATATTCATAAATATCTATATATATAAAAGAGAATGATTCAAAGTTAGTAACTTACAAGATTGCGACACGTGTCGAGCTAATCCATTAGATTTTGACACGTGTCGAGTTAATATAAAAGTTGTTTTTATATTAAGGAAATTTAACTTAAAATTAAAAGGTAGAGTTTAAGTTAAGAAAAAGGAAAAAAAAAAAGACTTAATCCTAAAAGTAAATNTATATATATTTAGAAAAAAGGGAGTATCCTAAAAGTAAAGTTAGCTCAAAAAAAAAAAAGGAAAAGAAAAAAATAGAACATAAACTTAATCTTAAATGTAAAATTAGCAGAAAAAAGGAAAATAAAAATTGCTTTTAGATTACGGAAATTTATCTATAAAAACTAAATTTTTTTAAAAAGAGATAAACATGTTTCTATTTTGATTAAGGAAATTAAAAAAGAATACAATCATATAAAGAAATGAAATTATAATTCATTACCTCTATATAACCAATTTGTTAGTTTCTCAATTTTACAACCCAAAAAATATTGAGAAGAGACATACAGAAACCAAACGCAAAACAAATTACTAAGAGGTAATATTTTGTGTAATTTTACAAGCCTCTATATGCGGGTACGTTAATAGCAACGCACGGGTCCATATTATGTTGTACACCATATCTAAGAGGTGGTGTATAATATTAGTTTTTTTTAGATTACTATGCTGAAAAATATGTTGTACGTTATAGTTTCTCAATCTTTTGTAATCTATATCTTAACATACTTACATATAGAGGTGGTGTATAAAACAAAAACAATTCGGATACGTTATTGGTGTATTAAAAAAAAAGGAATCATGTTGTACGTTAATGCAAATTTTTTATTTTTTATTACAGGAATATCAAGAGAGAAACAATGGATCCTGAAATTCTAAATAACAATAGAGACTAATTAACATTAGATAGCTTAAACAATAAACAATAAACAATAACATTAGACTCTTATCGTCGCGTCGTAGTTCGTCTAATCAGAAAGTGGAAGGCAAGAAATTTGAAAATAAACAATAAGCTCATAGGAATGAATTTACTCTTACTTGATGAGAAGGTCGGTATATTTGTAATTTTTTTTAACAAATATATTATCCTAATTTTATAAACTTATTATCTAACACTAATCTAAATTATTTTTGAATACATGAAAATCTTATTATATAAAGCTGGATCCCTCAACGTGAGCGTGACACGTAAGCAAAATTATAACTCACGAGATCGTGACATTTGTCACGGTTGTTAATTTAGATCTTGACATGTGTCAATTTAATTAAAAATGTAAAAATGAATTAAAATAAATATTAAAAAATGTTAAACTAAAAAAAACAATGGTTAAACTAAAAAAAAAGGAAAAAAACAACAATCTATATACAAAAAGAAACTTAAAATCTTAATATAACCACGAAAGAGAACATTTAAAAAAAAGTACATAAAAAGAAACTAATAATAAGTACGACAATAAAAAAAAAGAAACTAGCAAAAAAAAAGAACCACGAAAGTAAACATAAAAAAAGAAAAAAGAACATAAAAAGGAAACTAATAATAAAACCACAACAGAAAAAAGGAAACTAGCAAAAAAAAAAGAAACTTAAAAAAAAAATCTATATATATAAAAGAGAATGTTTCAAAGTTGGTAACTCGCAAGATCGCGATACGTGTCGAGTTAATCGATCAGATTTTGACACGTGTTTAATAAATTTCCAACTATATTATGATAGGTATTTGGTAAATTTCCAATTATATTTTAACACATAATAATAACAATAAAAGTAAAATTCATAATCGAATCATAATCCTAAAAAGAAAAAGGAAAAAAAAAATTATAATCCATTCATAATCCTCAAAGTAAAAGGAAAAGAAAAATATTAGTTATGTTTAGATTAAGAAAATTAAACAAAAATTATAAATAAAAGCAAATGTTTTTTAAAAAAGGAAAACCTATATTACATATTAGAATAAGATAACTAAAATATACATAAAAATCTTAAAAAGATAAAGAATAAAGGCCAAAAAAAAATTAAAAGGAAAAATCATATTTCAATTTAGAATAAAAAAAATTATAATCGATTCACAATTCTCAAAGTAAAAGGAAAAGAAAAATAGTAGTTATGTTTAGATTAAAGAAATTAAACAAAAATTATAAATAATAACAAATGTTTTTTTTAAAAAGAAAACCTATATTGTTGTGAATAAAAGAGAGAGAAGAGAGAGAGGAAATTGTTGTTCTATTATTCCATGAATAAAGAGAGGTATATATAGGTTTACATAGACTTGGAGAGCAAGCTGAAGAAGGGGAAATAAGGAAACAGAGAATATTCTAAACCTCCTAGAATATGGGCCTTATAATGGGCATCCATATATTTAATTCATAACACTCCCCCTTGGATGTCTATTATAATGTAATAGTAGTAAAGCGCGTAAGATGCTGCCTCATTAAAAACCTTACTAGGAAAACCCAATGGGAAAAACCATAGTTAAGGGAAAAAGAGTGCAGCGCGCATTTACTCCCCCTCATGTGTACATCCGTCTAGATCTTTGAGACGGCGTAATCCAATAAGATGAGCCAACTTCCTGAAAGTAGCAGTTGGAAGCGCCTTGGTAAATAAGTCNAAAGAGAAAAAAGCATCGAGAAAGGCAAAATGGCAGGACGATTGAGCGGTGTGGCCTCACGGATCATGGGTGGAAACGGCGTTGTTGCCCGATCCGTCGCCTCTTCTCTCCGGCAACGCGCCGGAATGGGTCTCCCTGTCGGCAAACACATCGTCCCCGATAAGCCGGTGAGTCAAATCCCTGTAATTTCTTGTTAGATTCCTCCGAATTCGTTTCGGTTTTGAGACTCTTTCCCTAATTGCGTCTCAGCTTTCGGTTAACGACGAGCTGATGTGGGACAACGGGACTGCGTTTCCAGAGCCTTGCATAGATCGGATTGCTGATACCGTCGGGAAGGTTGGTTAGGTTTTCTTACGATTTCTAATGTTTATCGGCGTAAATCAATAGTTTTTTTTTTGTGATTGATTTTGGATGACTGAAACAGTACGAAGCATTGGGATGGTTGTGTGGCGGTTTAGGGTTCTTTGCGGCTCTGGGTCTGCTCGCTGTTTTGAACGATAAAGCTTCAAAGGTTCCATTCGTAAGTGAAAATCTTTCAACTTCTTCTGTAATTTATATTCGCACTACACAAATGCTTTCTTACTGTAACCCATTGTGGTGTCCTGAGTGTGATTTCGCGCCTTGATTCAGCCACAATACGCAGCAGATAGTCATGATTTTGCTACAAAATCTTACCTTCTGCTCTTCTGTTACTCTACTTTGAATTCGATTCATCAACCACAATTGTCATTTTGGCTGTCCCTAATATGAAACATATACTTGGCATAGGCTTATTTCTGATAAAAAAAAGGTTAGTGTCGGAATCTTCAGATACCCATCAACGAAATGTGAAAAGAAAACATAGAATTCACCAAAAAATACTCGCATAACAGAATGTTCTTAACGTTCTTTTCTTCATTTGCTGAATGCCGCAATATTCAACTTTCAGCTTTTGCATTTTGCCTGTTTATGAATAAATTCTTGCTGTTTGCTACTGCTTCTGACCACAGTATTGGAAGAGATGGATCATTTATCGACATTGTTTTCACCATCCTTTCTTAATTGATTGAGCCTGTGCATAGTTATTAGGAACACTTGAAAGAAACACCCACAACGTTCTTGGGAACTCGGTACATGCTTAAGCCATATGCGTGTAAGAAAAAACATGAAGCCTCTAGCTAGAGGTGTATCAGCAGCTATAATTTATGAGTTGGCTCTCTTAGTGGCCACTGGCCAAGCATCATGACTTTGTATCAAGGCTATACTATGAGTCTTATTCCAATGAATTTCAAGTTATAGAAGTTGAACAGCACACTAGGGCTAAGAAGATAAAAGATGTTCTCTGGCTTCTTCTCTGTACGTGAGATGAATTGCTGCTGTTCTTGTACTCTAGAAGTTGTTCTGTAACGTCTCATCAATCTGCTTTTGTGTTTTTTTTTTCATCCCATTGTGGTTACTTGTTTTTCCATTTCATGTTCATCTCTTACTGTGTTGTTGCTGCAGACACCACGAGTGTATCCGTATGACAACCTGAGAGTGGAGCTTGGAGGAGAGCCATAGAGACCTATCAAGTGATCTGCTCAATAAACTCTAGCGTGTTTTCTTCACTGCTCTGTTCTTCAAAATGTTTTTATTTTTTGCTCAGCACTTGAAGACAAAAGAATAAAAGAGACTTTGGTTTTATTATATGTGTTGTCTCACAGTGACCATTTGGGTATTCGTAAGAGAAAGACATCTGTTTCAGCAAATCTAAATTGGTGTTCGGTTGTGTTTACGCGATTGAATAGAAAGCAGTAGCGACATGTGTCCTACTAAGGTTTCGCCTCGTTACGACTCCAAACAAATGCTAAAGAAGAAAAAAAAGACAAGAAATGCAGTTTACTGAATGTGGCATGTAAGTTGGGCATTGAGAGGGACTTGAACTTGTTCGTCTCCGTTTTGGATTTGCCAAAGTTAAATTCAAAAACTTTGGTTTTCTGTTTTTCACCATTACGTATTCGGTATTTCTTTACTCTTTTGTATAATTTCATTATCTTATACGCATTTCGTTCGTTTATTTATACCTATATTCGTTATCTTTGATAATAATCTATCAAAAAACTTGTCAGGACAAGTAGGTTAGGAAAGACAATTTGTTTATTTATACCTATATTCGTTCGTTTATTTTTTACACGAAATAACTTACGGGTAAAACAATACATTTCGTGAAAGACTAGTGTGACGGTCTTAATCATTTTTATACTAAGAAAGAGACTTTAAGAAACAAATTAAAATCTGATTAGTGTGGGGATAATTAATGAGTCGAACAAATACAAGTCGAACCTAGACTTGTAACAAGAGATTGAATCATAAGTTTGTAGACCACATAGTCTACACCTCAGCTGATTAAAACTAGTTGATGATAATCATTCATATCTACTGACTAAGTGGTGGAATCAAAGACAGCCACATGAGTCACGAGATATGATTTCTTTCAATCTTTCAAATACTCATATTCCTTTTAAAGCAATTGTTTCCATGAATAATCATCAATTTGATCTGCCTACGTGTCATCTTCCTTCTGGCTCTTCTTCTCCCTGATTGTTTGGATTGGACCCCATCAAAACTAAATTATTATTCGTACCTCTCCTTCTCTCTCATTATGTTATATATGCAATTATCTTAAGGGAATAATGCTTAGTCTTCCTTTTTGTTGAACTAAAACTCATCATACGTATATATACATGCATGTATGTGCTTATCTTTAGACCAAGTATATCTTATAGAGATTTAATAGACAAAGAAAAAGATTGGTTTCCCTTTAAATACATGTCGATTCTAAGACATGAATAATATTTCTTAGTAGTTTTGTATTGTATAAGGATAACAATAATATTATTAGAGAGAGAAAAAAAGACAAAAAAGAGGAAGGTATGAACCAGGGAAGTTGGGCTCTGGAGGAGTACCAAAGGCTGCACTTTATAACGTGTCTTACTCTCTCTCTTTACTCTTGCCAGCTGTTTGGCTTTCCTTCTTTCTGTATTTTCTCTTTGTTCGTTTTTATTTTTCAAACATTCTCATAACCTCAAAACATTTTATATAACATAAGAATGATATAATATATTTGATTGACATCTATTATTAAAATGAGTTCCAGACTGTGGATATTTCATAATAAAAATGGGACTATGAATGTTAAAATGAGGAAGCTAACGGTAGAGTTTATCTATAACTCTTGGAATTAAATATTTTAAACTATCACTAGGTTTTATTATATAAATAAATCACAATTAACTAGCAGTAAACTGTGATGATTACTTGTCATCTTAATCTCTTATGTGTCATCAGATTCCAGAGTTAAATAAGCCATCACGCCTTCGCCATATCATTTTCATGGGTCCAATATACTATAGTTGTATAAAATCATAGTATAACTTCCTTAGATAACTTGAAAAGTCATCAATCATATTCACTGTAGAATGCCCTTTCTTTATTTTTAGTTTTTTTTTACCCAATAATGCGATTTTGTCTTCCAAGAAAATACATTGTCTACTTGTCTCTCATATTAATGTGACCCCCATACATTATTAACAATAATAATTTTAGAAATATTTGTGATACACGTTGGATAACATTTTACATTTAAAGACAATACAAACTAAAACGGAGAAAAAAACATATTACAGGGGGAAAAACAACTCTACTAACCATGTGTCACATAGGTCCAACTTACCAAATATCATGTTACATGACCACACAAATTAACTCTATAATAATATAATTCATTCGGTTTACAAATACGAAAAGAAGGTCGGATATAATAATAATATAACTTAATTTATAAAAGGCTCATTTCTCTTCTTGCTTCTCACATCTCTCAATATATTTTTTTTATCTCCTTCCATTAAAAACGTGATCAACTTAATGAGCAGTGCTCATATCTCCGACGATCCGAAATCTCCGCTCTTACCAGTCGTCCACAATGACGACGAACCATTCGTACTACAATCGGTGGGACAACATCTCCGGACAATATTCACGCCCAAGAACTGTTACATAGCTCTCGGTCCTCTTCTTTGCGCCGTCGTCTGTCTATGCGCAAGCCTCGGCGGAGATGACACGACGACGGCGAGGAACATGCTCGGCGTTCTTGTTTGGATATTCGCCTGGTGGTTGACGGATGCCGTTCCGATGCCGATCACCTCCATGTCGCCGCTTTTCCTATTCCCTCTCTTCGGAATCGCGGCGGCGGATGACGTGGCAAGTTCTTACATGGATGACGTCATCGCCCTCGTCCTCGGCAGCTTCATCCTCGCTCTCGCCGTCGAACACTACAACATCCATCGCCGACTCGCCCTTAACGTGAGTCTTTTTATCTCTTTATTTTCTTCATCTTTTTTTTTCTCATCTTTTTTCATTCAATTTTTCTGTCTTTTATTTATTATTTTATCTTTATTTTTATTTTAACATCGTCCTTCTTTATTTTTAAGGTAGTTTCACCTTCTTGTGTTAGAAAAATTACGATTTTTAAAAAAAATATATTTGAACTTTTTATGTGGCGCAATCTGGATGAGTCATGTAGGGACTCTGATTCTATATGAAATATTGAAGCAACCAGATGATTTTGTGTAGGTCCACGGATTAGTTAATTACTACAACTATGATCATTACTTAATTAATTAATCAATTAACTATGTGGAGAGCTTCAATTGAGTCCCCACTTATAAAATTATAATAACATAACAACGGATAGTGGTCTATGTATATATTTCCTCCGTTTCATATTAGTTGTCGTTTTATAGTTTAAATTTTGTTTTATATTAATTGTCGTATTAGAATTTCAATGCAAATATTTGATAATATTTCCAATTTTATTTCTATTTTTTAGCTTATTAATTAGTGTAATTATAGTATATAATACATTAATAAGAAGTAAAACAAAAAAATTGAATTAGTTTTTTAATTTACGTAAAACAAACTAGAACGATAACTAATATGAAACGGAAACGGAAGAAGTAATAAATAGGGATGCAAGTAATCTTAAATTCATGGCCTAGGCCAATCCAAGTTGGTACTATTCAAAAAGCAACCACGTATGAGATAATTAGGTTACAACTTACAACTATGATCATCAACACAACACTCAACAGTATCTAATTAATTAAGTGGAGCTTAATAAAGAAAGAATAAGCCACACGTATCTAATTTATTAAATTTTGACCCAAAAAAAAGATAAAACAACACGTATCTAATTTATGATAAGGTAAATACCATAACAATGGGATAATCTAATTCGTGAAGATAACGATGGTGTTCTGCGTGGAGCCGCTAAACGCGCCGCTGCTTTTGCTTGGCATCTGCGCCACAACGGCGTTCGTGAGCATGTGGATGCACAACGTGGCGGCTGCGGTCATGATGATGCCAGTCGCTACAGGGATTCTTCAGAGACTGCCCTCGTCGTCTTCGTCGTCGGAAGTTGTTCCTCCGGCGGTGGGGAAGTTTTGCAGAGCGGTGGTGCTCGGTGTGATATACTCGGCGGCAGTAGGTGGAATGAGCACACTGACAGGAACAGGTGTGAATCTGATACTTGTCGGAATGTGGAAAAGCTATTTCCCGGAGGCTGATCCAATCAGTTTTAGCCAATGGTTCTTCTTCGGTTTCCCATTGGCTTTGTGCATATTCGTGGTGCTTTGGGGCATTCTATGTGTACTGTATTGTCCTAAAGGATCAGGGAAAGCTCTCTCTCCTTATCTCCATAAATCTCATCTTCGTAGCGAGCTTGATATGTTAGGACCAATGAGTTTCGCTGAGAAGATGGTCTTATCTGTGTTTGGTGGGTTGGTTGTGTTGTGGATGACAAGAAATATAACCGACGATATCCCCGGTTGGGGTTGTATCTTCAACGGCCGGGCTGGGGATGGAACGGCGAGTGTGATGATGGCTACATTGCTGTTTATAATCCCAAACAATATTAAAAAAGGAGAGAAGCTAATGGATTGGGGCAAATGCAAGAAACTCCCATGGAACATAGTATTGTTATTGGGAGCTGGATTCGCTATAGCGGATGGAGTACGCACCAGTGGCTTAGCTGAAGTCTTGTCTAAAGGACTGGTATTTCTCGAAACAGCTCCTTATTGGGCCATTGCTCCAACAGTTTGTCTCATCGCTGCGACCATCACCGAGTTCACGTCAAACAACGCAACCACTACATTGTTGGTTCCGTTACTCATTGAGATTGCAAAGACAATGCGAATCCATCCTCTGCTCCTGATGGTACCAGGTGCCATCGGGGCTCAGTTCGCTTTCTTGCTCCCCACGGGAACACCATCTAACGTCGTTGGGTTCACGACAGGGCATATCGAGATCAAAGACATGATCAAGACAGGCTTGCCTCTCAAGATCGCCGGAATCGCCTTTCTCTCTGTCTTGATGCCCACTCTTGGTATACTTAACTTTTACTCATAACCACATTCTTTATCATTCATTTGTGATTGCAGTATGAAAATAGTTGCTTATATTACGTGTGCAGGGGCGTACGTTTTTGCATCAAAGGGAGGAGTTTAGTTCGATGGGATGAAAGCACAAGACCATCGACACTAATGATTCATTGTATCATATTTTAGAAAATGGCAGTCACACAGGTGGAACGGGAAATTCAGATGTGGTCAAACTTCACAAACCGGCCCATTTTTGTAACCCGCCGGCCCTATTATAGTTTCCGGTACGATTGCTTTCTTTTGTGCTTCCAACGTACCGGTAAGTTGGTCTGTTTTTTGTTCTTGTTCTTGTTCTTGTTCTTCTTCTTCTTCTTGTTCTGTGTATATAATATTAAAATCTATATTGAGAACAAAGATTTAAATATACCTACAATATGTGTATTCTTCGGCAATTGGGGAGATCACTACTAGTGGCCAATCTAGCTGTCCTACTTGTCCATACCATATCCCATCTTTTTCAAGAATCCGCCACGTCATTTTCCAGCGTGTCATCTTCTGTTTTCGGGTTTCTACGAACAAACAAACAAAAAAACGTTCAAAAAAACAAAAAAACGTTCATGCCTTGTTTATAACAACAATAATGTCTTGCTTTTATTACTTTTTGTTTGTTGCAGTCATTTATGTTTTTCCTTTGTCATTTGCTATAGTTGTGAATTATCTATGACGCCATTATAGACTTATAGTTGTGTATTAACTAAAATGTTATAATTGTTAGTAGTGGATGGTAGATATAGTCAATCTTGTTGAGTATTTATTTTCGTAGCTAGTAGTTGGCCAATGCAACATACATAATAATCCAATCTCATACGAGTAGTGCTTCATACTTCATAGCCCTCAATTCAATTGTCTATATTAGGCTGTATACCAAAAATGATATATGTATATGTTACCAAATACGCTACATATTTTAGATAGAAAATTCAATTTTTTTTAATATAATACACTTTTGTTAAGAAATCAATAAGTTTTATTTTAAATTCTGATATGATAAAAATACGCTACATATTTTAGATAGAAAATTCAAAATTTTCTTAGACTCTCATCATATGATGTAAGATTTTTTTTTTTATATATTCATTTTTCTTTACCAAAAGTTATAGAGCCTTGTTGATGAATTGTAAATGGTTAATCATTTGTGGATTAAATAATGTTTAGCACAGTCAAAAAAATAAATTATTAAAATTTATTTTTATTATAAATCCATAATATTTCTTTTTAACTCTTAAATAATATACAATGTAGATATACAATATTTTTTTTATTATAGTTTATGTTCATATTTTTCAGTAAGTTATTGCTTTAAAAACACTAAAAATTAAAATAATTTTAATTTTTTCTTTCTTTAATGGTAATTTAAAAATATAGTAATTCAGATTAATTTTTAGTATAGCAATTATATTTTATTTCTATTATTTAATTCATATCTCATTCTAAATTTGTAATAGGATTAATATTAAATATTTTTGGTTTAAATTCAAAATATATTTATAAATGTAGTTATGTATGAAATAAATACACATTTTAAATAGAAAATTTTAAAAAAAAATTTTAATGCAGATGTGGATATCCATAAATGTTATAATATATTTCAAAATATTGCTTCACTTATGCCATATGTATCAGAAATCGGCAAGAAATGTATATGCCCCCGCCACGTCACGTGGCAAGACTCCACTATAAAAACCCTGAAAACCTCTCCAGTTTTCTCCAAAAAAGAAAAAAAAAAACCTCTCTAGTTCCTTGTGCTGATATCAATTGGAGAAAAACAACGGTTACACAGCAGAAGAATGAACAATAAGGCAATCATCTCTCTTCTTCTCTCTCTCATCCTACTCCCTCTTTACGCGTCTGCGGCGGCGCGTGTCGGCGGCTGGAGTCCCATCAGCGATGTTAAGGACCCTCACGTCGTAGAGATCGGCGAGTTCGCGGTCTCAGAGTACGACAGGCAGAGCAAATCGGGGCTCAAGTTCCTGGAGGTTGTTAGCGGCGAGTCTCAGGTAGTCTCCGGCATGAAATACCGGCTTGTGGTGGCGGTGAATGATGGCAAAGGCGTAGCCGGCGCCGGCGAGAGCAAGAATTACGAGGCGGTTGTATGGGAGAAGCCGTGGCTGAAATCAATGAATCTCACTTCCTTCAAGCCCGTAAATTAGTGGTCGTTTTCATGTAATCTATCTGATAAAAACAGCAAATAAAATATATAAAAAATTAAACAAAAGGAATTATCTGGTTTTCAAATTTGATGTTTTTTTTTTGTTTGGTCTAAATAAATCTGATGAAGAAAAGAAATGGTATTTGATTGAACAAGACAACAAGTGTTGAGACATCCGCTAATTATGCCGGATAATCTGCTATTTAGATTACGAGACAGTTGAGAGATAATGAAATTCATTAATTAGTGAATTTCGATATTACTACATGTGAGGGGGGAAAGTGTGTGTGAACATGTCATTTGTATTGGTCCATAGTTCATTACATGTGATGTGACCACTATTTTTATTCAACTACCTTTTGTTCATTAATCATCATTTCTAGCTATTTGAGTTTCAGTTGATTGATCTCTCAACTCACAATAGCCACATTAAAACATTGGTTTAATTAAATAGTGTAATTATTTGGACATTTTTCAACAGAATATGTATTTGCTTTAAAATCAGAGGGATATGAGATAGGAGAAAAATAGCTTTTTATCTCTCTCTAACGCTAAAAATGGAGGCCGAGAGGAAGTGAGAGAAGAGAGAAACATGGTGAAACAGGAGGAGATATAGGGGGGACAAGAAAGCTTCAATTTTGAAATTTGTTTTTGTTGTTTCATTGACTAAATCTATAAAAAAAAAAGGAGGTAAGGATAGGGTCGTGCGTGTCAAAGAGAGGTGCTGGACGCGAAGCCTCCGCATCGGCGAGGAGGCTCCCGTCGCAGCACCTAAGCGGAAGCCTAAGCTCTTCCGCTGCCGGCTACGGTGGTGAACCGTCGGATCAATCCGATATCGGCGGTGCGAAGATGAAGGGGCTTTTCAAGTCCAAGCCTCGAACTCCGGCCGACCTCGTCCGACAGACGCGCGATCTCCTTCTCTACGCCGATCGATCCAACTCTTTGCCTGACCTTCGAGAATCCAAGCGCGAGGAAAAGGTTTCGACTTTCGACTTTCGATTCCTTCCCTACTAAATTGCTGAGATCTTTTTTTTTTCTTCTTTTCATGAATCTATTGCATTCAGAAAATTAAATACAATCCGCTTCAATGTTAATTTTGTTTCTTTCTTCCAATAATGTCGTTGCTTTCTATAGCATTTGTGCAATTTTCTTCAACGGATTGTTTTTGCCTGGATTCGTCTTGTTTTTGGGAATGCTAGCTAGAGAGAGGCTGATGATATTTGCTTGCAGATGGCGGAACTAAGCCGGAATATCCGTGATATGAAGTCGATCCTCTACGGAAACAGCGAGGCCGAGCCTGTCGCTGAAGCTTGTGCACAATTGACTCAAGAATTCTTTAAAGACGATACTCTACGCCTCTTGATTACATGTCTCCCCAAACTCAACTTGGAGGTAACAATTCACTCTCCAGATTTCCCGATTTGAAGACAGCATTTTTGAGGTAAAGGTCGAGGATTTCCTATGGTTGATCTGTCTTTTTGTTTTGTTTTGTTTTTATTAGACCAGGAAAGATGCTACACAAGTTGTTGCAAATCTACAGAGGCAGCAAGTCAATTCACGCTTGATTGCTTCTGATTATCTAGAAGCCAACATCGATCTCATGGATGTTCTGATAGAAGGGTAAGTGTCTGAATCATATCATTCAAGTTACATAAAGCAATCCGTCGGTAGTTTCCAAATTAAGAGATTCCACATATTACCATTTATATAGCTTTCCATGTTTCGTGTCAGCTTCGAGAACACAGACATGGCTTTACACTATGGTGCTATGTTTAGGGAGTGCATTCGCCATCAGATTGTTGCCAAGTGAGCAGATCATAGCATGTCAAGTAATAATCGGTTCAAAGGTATTAATGGCAGTGGTTTTTAACATAATTTCCTTTGATTCAGATATGTTTTGGAGTCTGAGCATGTGAAGAAGTTCTTCGATTACATACAGCTTCCTAACTTCGACATTGCTGCCGATGCAGCTGCAACTTTTAAGGTTTTTAAAAAGTTGCAACAAACTTGCATTTTCACTTGAATCTTTTCCTCCTGACACAATCAAGTGTCAAACATGCAATCATAATTCCAACCGTGTAATGTATTTTCATAGGAACTGCTGACAAGGCATAAGTCTACTGTTGCCGAGTTTCTCACCAAGAATGAAGACTGGGTAAGTTTTTCTTACAACGTTATTATTTGTGCGTGAAGGCCTAACATTATGATTCATGCGCTGAGCCTCTGAAGGTCCTGCATTAGACTAGTATAAATTCTCAAACTTTTTGGTTTGCAGTTTTTTGCGGACTACAACTCAAAGCTTCTTGAATCAAGTAATTATATAACCAGACGGCAAGCTATTAAGGTAGGGTAACTTATACGAGAGTCTAAAACATTAAAACGATAATAGCTGCGGGTCAATCTGATGTACTGTATTGTGTAAACGTTAAACAGTTGTTGGGTGATATATTGCTGGACCGATCAAATTCAGCTGTGATGACGAAATATGTGAGCTCAAGGGATAACTTGAGAATTCTGATGAATCTTCTAAGAGTATGATGCTTTACCCGAATACCCTCCTCAATATTTTGTTCTTAATGATAATAGTTTGGGAAATAAAATAAATAAATCCCTTTTGGATTACAGGAGTCGAGCAAGAGCATCCAGATAGAGGCGTTTCACGTTTTTAAGGTATATTTCCTTATATCTTAAAGAAGTGGAACATAATTATATTAGTGTCGATGATGAGTATCTCGATTGTTAAATGTCGGTCCAACGTGATTGTACTGAGATTATAATCGCTGTTGTGCAGCTGTTTGCAGCGAACCAAAACAAGCCTGCAGATATAATCAACATTCTGATGGCAAACAGAAGCAAGCTTCTGAGATTGTTGGCTGATTTGAAACCAGACAAAGGTATGAAAGTCCTGTAAAGTGGCGACACGCTTTGTAGTTGATCCTTCTCCTCCTTAGTAATGCTTTGTTTGGTCTATCTTGTTGGCAGAGGACGAGAGGTTTGAAGCGGACAAAAGTCAGGTCTTGAGAGAAATCGCTGCCCTTGAGCCGCGAGATCTGGCTTGAACCAACCCCAACATAAATCGTCCTTCCTTCCCTTTTTAAGCATTCGAAAGACATTTTTGGAGCATCAAAGTTTGTTGTATTTTTTATTAGGTAACCAGTCTCTCGCTCACTTTCTCTTACACACACACACAGACAAGATATTTATTCGATTATGTATTCTCACTTGTACACTTTCACTGTTGATGAAATAAAATGACTTTGTTAAACGCGTATAAGTTCACATGTACACATCGTGAAGGTGTAAAAGAGCAAAAGGGTCAAGGCTTCAAGAGCCGTTCAACTTCAACAACTATTAACCATCAAATTAAGTCTAGCAATATATGTAGAATCTGGAAAGCAAACCAAAATTAACCAACAGAAACTGATAAATAACCAGATAAAACCAGAAAATTTCACTCTCTAATCTACACACCATACATCTCTATGCGTATTGAGACCGACCAGCGTTTCCAAGCTGAGCCGTCTTGGTAGATTCCTCTGCTTTCCCTCTCTTTATGACTACATACCAAGTAAAGGCTTCGAGCACGGCCGCGACTAAGCCCAGCGTTACGATTATAGCGGTGTAAGCGTTTCTCCACTGCTTCTCAGGGCTCAAGATGTCTAGCCCTTTGAAAACGTTCACCACCGCCAGGATAATCACGGTGTAGCCAATGGTGTGGTGGTAGATGTTCCAGTAGAGTCTGTACTTGTGCTCTGGTTTGGGTCTCAGAAACATTGCAAACACCTAACGTGCGACACAAGCAATTGAGTTAATGCAACATTTGTAACGAGAAATCAAACACTCGGTGTCCTACCTGAACTGTTGCAAGGCAAAAGAGAGTGATTCCGATAGCACGATGAGCGCTAAACTGAATCCCCGGTGATTCCCCGCCCAGTTTGAGACCGGTGGCCCAACCGGCGACACCGATGATGTAAGCAGAAGACTGGCAGAAAGCGTGAATGTAGAACCAAGCAGGGTCTGCTGATTTGGAGACTCTCAAGTATCGAGCAATGATTGCTCCTATTGGCATCATTATTCCCCAGCTCACTCCGTTCAATATTCCATGTATCTGCAAATCATATTAGAAATCAAACCCAAGTTTCAAACAAAAAAGGAAGAAATTTGATGAAACCATCACATCAAATTACGTTGCGTTTTCGGAGTTTGGAATCTGCTCCTCCTCCGGTGGAAGTGGATCCAGATGCACCGGAGATAAGATTCAGAGTGGAAACAGAGCGGACATTGTTGCCAGAAGTTGGATGAGGCAGAGGACTGTTCCCTGAAAGAGATCCATCTTGCCACACAGTATTAATGTTTCCACCATTCGCAAGTGGAAGATTCAAAGTTGCGAAGATGACCATTTCGTTGTTTTGATAAGTGGCAGACAACTCAGAGACGTTGAAACTCAGGTCACCTTCTTGGAGACTCGTCTGGTAGCTACTGATGGGTGACGTGTAAGCCCTAACGGTGCCGTCTGATTGTGGATAAGCCACAATGGCTTGAGCTCCGACCATGCCGGTGGATGTCGGGTTCACGGCCCATGCCACCCATTTCCCGGAGGTGAGCTTTGTGTGGCGATAAGCGATTTGGAGATTGCCTGA
Organism: Eutrema yunnanense; assembly: GCA_002933935.1. Lineage (NCBI taxonomy): Eukaryota > Viridiplantae > Streptophyta > Magnoliopsida > Brassicales > Brassicaceae > Eutrema > Eutrema yunnanense. Next base: position 358,753 of record PKML01057765.1, on the reverse strand, counting down.
AGATGAATCGTAGGTGTAGTGGAGGAAGGAATCAAGAACAGAGAGGTCGTTGCAGGACTCAAAGAATTGATTGCTTGAGAACTTGTAGTTGGAACATTTCTGAGCCAAGGCGGATTCGGTGGTGATGAAAATGAAAACAGAGAGACAGAGGAAAAGATTTGACGATTTGGCCATGGATATAAAAAACAAAAAACAGAGTTTTGAGTTAAAATTGGAGGAAGAAGTAGTGGAGATTAATATGAATGGGAAGAGAGAAGGGGAGAATAAGTATGAAGAGAAAGTAGTGGGACAAGTAGGGTTAGGTTTGTTAGTTAATCTGTCTTAATAAAGAATCTCTAATTCTCTTCATCACACTTGTCATTTTATTTTTATTTTCTTGTTCATCTATCAATTGCAAGTTAACTTATATATACACCCAAAAAGGAGTAGTAAACTATAGAAACATTATAAGTCAAGTGTTCCCAAAAAGTTTTGACGTGTAATGTTTTTCTTCCTTAGAGTCTTTAAACTCTCTTAAGGTAAAAAAAACCAAGAAGTAATTAATGGAAAGTAGAAATCTCTATAATATTATTTAAGAAGACATTTTTAAAAATAAACTTTGTTTTGTAAGTTATTACATGAAATGCCATTACAATTAACAAAGAATAATTAAAATAGGAAATGATATAATAGTCTTTTAAAATTATTGATTAAAATATAGAAAGTATATATTTTGCATTAATTAAAGAGATTATTTATTATTTAATTTCTTAAATTATTTTAATACTATATATTTTAAAATAATAATCAATTCATATTTATATTCAAAGAAAAAAAAATATATTCAAAATCTTGCTATATTTTTTACTATAATTTATTATATTTTATTTGAATATATATAAAAACAAAAATTGAAAAATATTTTACTAATGTTATAAAAAGTTAGACACAAGAAAACTATTTTTTTTTAAGAGTTCGTATACTAACCACAAAAACTAGAGTCATTTAGCAGTGCATATTAGAGTTATGATTTCAAGATTATAAGTTTTTGCGGGTTAGCCCGAATAATATTTTAGTTCACTGCAAAACGGGTTAAATAAACAAATTATTACAAATTGATAGTTTTATCTATAATCATTACTTAGCTATATTGTAAATTTGTTAGATAAAATCAATTTTCTTAAATTTCAAAATAATTTCTTTCAAAACAATTACACCGCGCTATAATTAGCGCGGGTTAAATTCTAGTATATCTTTATAGGAACGTTGAATATATATATGCGTCTACACAGGACCGGTTCGATAAAATTAGTGGACTAAAACATATTTAAAAACGGTGAATTAATTTTGATTGTAGAATATTTTTTTTTTGGTAAAGATATGCAGTTAATTTTCTCTAATAATATAACCAAATTGTTTGGGTGGGATTTCAAATCTTTTATACGATTAAATTAGTTTTCTAAAGAAAATTTTGTGAGCTTGGAAATATCAGCGAGCGCAGGGTGAGAGTTCGGGAGTAAACCGGTGCAACGACCCAGAAATATAATCCTTTTGAACCCTCCTCGATGGGCTATGCCTTGTTGAGCCTAATCCGCGACATGGACGTGGTCAAGACAATTTCTGAGGGGAAAAAGAAAGAGTGTATCCCTAGAAGTCTCTGATGTTGTAGTTAGAACGAGCACTACAAGAAAACTGACGGCCAAATTCGTCGGTATCTCGTCAGAAACACCCATTTCCGACGGATTTCAGCTGTCGGTTCTATCTCTTCGGAAATCGAAATCAGTTGAAAATCCTTCGGAAATTTTTGACGGATTTCCGACGGCTAAATTACCAGACAGATTTCCGAGGACCAGTCCGTCCGATATAATTCCAACGGATTTCCGAGAACCAGTTTGTACAGGATATTTCCGACGGATTTCCGAGGACCAGTCCGTCCAGAGAATTCCGATGGATTTCCGAGGACCAGTCCGTCTGTATAATTCCGACGAATTTCCGAGGGATTTCCGACGGTTTCGAACCTCTCGGCTAAAACTGCCGACGATTTCGAACCTCTCGGCTAAAACTGAATATGGATATTCCGACGGATTTTCGACTGTTTCCGACGGATGTCCAAAAATATATTTTTTAAAATTTTAATTTATTTTATTTAATAAAATTATTGAATTATTTATTTTTTAAATAATTTATAAAAACGAAAATTATATTAATAAAATCTTATAAAATAACAAAATATTAATAAAAGTTATAGAAATTACAATACAAAAGTAATTCAAAGTAGATTAGGCGGAAAATCATCGAACTTCGATTTAAAGTAATCCGCCAATTTCCCGCTCTTCGTTTTTTGAGTCGAGAGCTCGTCCTCCAAAGCTGTGACCTTCTCCTTGAGCTATTCGTTTTGCTGGATAATTTTTTCATCCATCGAGAATCAGGCCGAAGAAGTTAAAGGTTGGGTCGTAATCTTACCCAACCCTGGCCGACGACTTTTGTTAACGGGTACCTCCTACAAAAATATTAGATCTTATTAACAAATAATAATCTATAATTTATAATTGAAATGATAATCTATAATTTTTACTTACCCCGAGGACTAGGTTGTTGATCTCGGCCCGAGTGAGGCCATTGGAACCGGTGAAGCCGTCCTGCGATCTTTGGGTCAAGATCTCGTCTTGCGCCTTCGTCACCGTTTTGACGATCTCCCTGACCGCATGATCTTGAATTTCGCTGGTTTTCTTGTTGGTGTGCGTCCTCACCATCACTTTCAGGTGATCCGGAGGTTCGCCGTCTTCCTCCGTCTAGAAAATAAATAAAACCGTTAGTTACTAATAACTATATTAAAAACGATATATGAAAATAACGAAAAACACCAAAATACTTACCATTTCGATTTTGGTTTTTTTGAAGCTCTTCGCCCGTTGTTGTGGACAGCGGATCCCTTTCCTTCTCGGAGACTCTTCCGGTTCTTGGAGTTAGTCTGAGAGAGAGCTTCGGTCTCGGGCTCTTCCCAGTACGGGATGTAGTCCTGCCACACCTCCGCGTTCAAGCCTTTCGGCTTATCTCCACCCTTTCTCCAAACTTGCTTCCACTCGTACATGTTACGCGAGAATTGCGTCGCCGCGTCCCTGAAAAATGCCGTCTCAACTGTTTTCGTGATGCTAGAGCACCAATTAAATTCTTGCTACTAAATAAATTGAATTACAAATGTTAAAAAATCTCAAAATATATAACAAAATTAAATAAATTATAACTTACCGCAAACGTTCGAAACCAAGTCGCTTTTTCGTCTGATGGAACATCCAAAAATTTCTTGTGCGGTTTGTCGAGGATGGAGTGCAACATCTTCAAACCGACTTGCTAATGCCATTCCCGGATATTCCAAACCTATAAAAAAAAACCGTCAAATTTAGAATAAGTTATTAAACAACAAAAATTATTTAAATAGATAGAAACAAAAAAACATTACCATGTAGATCCCGAAATGCGGAGAAGAGGATCGAGAACTGTGAGTAATTATCGTCCCTGTTGTTGGACTAGCTCCTCAACCGTCATGATCGGAGGAGGAGTCTTACTGTGACTGCCCGGCGCACGAGGCGCATCCGGCGCACAAGGCGGACGAGTACTCGGGGTCGGAGTTGCGGGAGTGCTCCTCCGGCCCGATCCCCCCGATGGTCAAGAACCGCCATCACGTGCGGTGTGGAAATTACTGTACGACCTACAAAAAAAAACGTTTTTATAAACTCATAATTCCAAAAAACATAACCACTTTACGTAAATCACAAAAACGTTTTTTATAAGAACAAACAATCTAAACTCACAAAAAAATATAACCAAACCAAACCAAATTTTACCAAATTTACAAACCAAATTAATTCCACAAACCAAATTTACAAACGTTTTTTAGATTTAACAGAGACTTCAATTACAAAGACACAAATCTGAACAGTAACTTCAGTTACAAAGACACTCACAGAGACTAACAAATCACATGAAATCTACAAACAAATTAACAATCTAACAGAGACTAACAACGAATTAACAATCTAACAGAGACTAATAATCACATGAAATCGATCCAAACCCAAACACGTTACCCTCCCGAAACCTAACATAGACTAACAAATTAATCTTAAACAACCTAACAAATTAACAAAAACTAGAAATTAGAAGTTACCCTTCCATTGGCGGCGGCTGGAGAGTAGAGGAAAGAGGCAATGGCAGCGGCGGCTGCTTGAAGAGGCGGCGGGGTCAACGTCGGCGGTGGCGTGGAGAGGCGGAGGCGGCGGTGAGGAGAGGAGAGGCCGAGAGAAGAAGAGAAGAAGGTTTCGCGGTTTAAGAAGAGAGAAGAATAGAGATTAAGAGAGAAGAAGGAGAGGAGAGGAGAAGGTATCGCAGAGAGGAAGAGAGAAGAAGGAGAGGAAGAGAGAAGAAGAAAGAAGAAGAGAGAAGAAGAAAATGAAAGAGAAGAAGATCTGATCGCAAATATATGATTAAAGCTTTTCGACAGACTCGTGCCGTCGGGAATCCATTGGTTAGCTGAAATAACCGCCTTAATTTTCGATCAATTTTGGTTTCGCGGTTTAATTTTGAGGTTTATTTCAGTATCCGTCGGAAATCCCTCGGAACTTGAAATTGTATGATTTTGGTTTCGCGGTTTAATTTTGGTTTTGATCAATTTTGGTTTCGCGGTTTATTTCAGGATCCGAGGGATTTCCGACGGATATCGAAATTGCATGATTTTTCTTTGGCCAGATTATACTTAGCATTTATCGAGTGTAAACCCATAAAATATCACAGTCCGTCGGAAATCTCTCGTAAAGTTTTTGAGATTTCAGACTGATTTCCGACGGGTTTAGTGTTTAGGGTATAGATTTTGAAGATTTCAATAAATTTAGGGCTAAATAGCAACTAGTGTTACATACTTATAAAAAAAAATTTTAAAACCAAACAAAACAAGATATTTTGGATTTCGTAATAATCGATTGATGAACGAGTTCAAGCTTTCATAAAAACACATAGAACATTTAAGAACTTTTATGTGTCTGATGATGGTTTCAATAAAAAACTACAAAATGTTTGATTCTTAAAAACATTTAACAGAAAGTAGTTCTTATTTGTTACTTCTACATTTATCAAGAACGAACAAGTTCAAAATCCGTCAAATTTGAGTTATAATACCCTAAACGATTGGAAATCCCTCGGAAATTTTCGAGGGATTTCCGACGGATTTGAGTTTTCTCTGATCAGTTTTAGCCGAGAGGTATGAAAAATTCTCTCTGCTAAAACTGAAAGTATGAATCCGTCGGAAATCGCTCGAAAATTTTCGAGGGAGTTCCGACGGATTCTGAGTTTCAGTTTTAGCCGAAGGTTTGAAAACTGATCAGTTTTAGCCGAGAGGTTTGAAAAATTTTCTTGGCTAAAATTTTCAAACCTCTCGGCTAAACTTTTCAAACCTCTCGACTAAAAATGATCAGGTGAAAAATTCTCTCGGCTAAAACTGAAACTCTGAATCCGTCGGAAATCCCTCAGAAATTTCCGATGGATTCAGAGTTTAAGTTTTAGCCGAGAGGTTTTAGCCGGAGATTCTAAATTATGTCGAATAAAAATCCGAAAACCTGAAATTCTCGCTGATTTAGATATTTTCCATGTTTTTTACCCGAAAATGCTAAGTGTTAAACATCAAAATGTGAAAATAGGTTTTTATTTCATCAAAAAATGAAAAACATTACACTGCTGCAAAAGGACCTTCTATAATGGTCCTATAAGCTTAGACTCAATAAAATAAAAAAGTCTCGAAACAACATGACTTATGAAAAGAAAAACTACAAAGCGTTTAATCGCCAAAATTAACTCTGTTTTGAAATATAAGAAAAATACATAGATAAATATAATTAATTATTCCGAGTCCGATGAATAATCTGACGTAGCTGAATCGGAATCCTCGTCAAATTCGCCGATCTCTTCCTCAGAATCCTCAAATACCTCGTAATCCCCGTCCATGGTGAAATCAACCACGAGTTCAAGTTCAAAAGAATGCTCGATCGAACCTAAGTTACCAATTGCGTTTTCCTGCAAAGGGTCGTGATCTGAAACACCATAAACTCTTCCTCTTGGGTGTATCGACGTAATAGTAATCCAAAGATCTTGCTTGTTCCTAACCCGGAGGTATCGAATGTAGGAAACCTGATCCGGTTGTGAAGCAAGAATGAAAGGATCGTATTTCTGAAGTCGCCTTCGAGAGTAGACAGATGTAACACCAAATGCGTCATGATGTAGACCTTCAGCTGGATTATACCAATCGTAGTAGAACGCAATGCACCTCAAGTTGATCATTCCCGGATAATGGACCTCCAATATTTCGCGGAGGACACCGAAGTAGACAACTTCTCCATATTGAGACGATATACCCAAATTACAAGTTGTCTTTGAGCTTCCTTCTCGATGAGCCTTAAAAGCATACCCTCGTGTGCAATACATCTGATAATACTTTGCAATAAACGTCGGGCCTTTCACCATCTCAACTAACCACATCGGACACGAAACCCCGCTAGCAGTCATCTGACCAAACTGTAAGAATTTCATGTGGATCAATAATCGAGACAATGTTTATATAAGAAAGCTATACAATTTAATTATATAATAAAGCATCATTTAACACTTACATAATATTTCAACCAATCACCAAAGTCATTTTGCTTGACGACAGCAAGATCATCCTGTGTGTAATCTGGATACCAATCGCGTATTTGGGCCATGAACATCATGTTCATGAACAAATGCATTAGAAAATAGCATTAGTAAACTTAATTTGTTAACTAATTAAAAACAAATATTGATGTACCTCTCACATTCTAAAACGTCGTCGCAGTTTGTCAGAATTTACATATGCAAGTGCCTTTGCTCCTCCTCTAATAGTCACCGATCCTTGCTTTTTCCACTTAGTCGTCCAATCTTAGTAGATATATCGGGACATAGACATGATAACTAGCTTTGTTCCCTCCATCATCATTTTGTGCGGGACGTCTACTTTTTGTTTGGAATTGCGCTGGAAAGTAGTAGCCGACAATGTTGGAAGTTTCTTCATTAATGCTCTGTGCGACAATAGAACCCTCGACTCTAGCAAGATTTTTCACCTTCTTCTTTAGGTGGAACATATAGCGCTCAAAAGGGTACATCCAATGGTATTGAACCAGCCCACCAAGTGCTGCTTCTCGAGGGAGATGAATAGGAAGATGTTCCATAACATCAAAAAAAGGCAGGAGGAAATATTTTTTCGAGGTTGCAAAGGAGAACTGATGTGCTCAAATTAATACCCTAAATAGTACTAAAACAGTTGCTGCAGTAAATCAGGGGTCGAACACAAGAACTCAAGATATCACATAATAGATTATATAGATCCAAAATACGCTAAATCAAAAGATGTAAACGAAAACAAGTACGCAATTAAAAGTGTTGTAAATCAATGGAGGAAAATATAGGCCCAGTGTTTTTCTCAGGAAATCAATGAATGCAGCTTAATTAACTAACATGATTCAGATTACGCACGGTTCTTGAACTCAAATCACTAAAATATAGCTAACCAACTCTCGTTGCAAAAACTATCTAAATCTAAATCTTAGGAATTCCAAATCTCTTTGCGAATCCTAAAGTCTAAATCAGCTTTAAAGCTCATGTTTGATATGTTCACAAATCAATTAAACCAAATCTCTTTGCGAATAATCAATTTGCTCACCTAAGGTTCTATCAGGTAATTAATTGCACTCTCGTACCTAATCAATTATCCTAAGATCTAAGTTCTAGGTGATCAATCCAGAATTAGCTTTGAGAACAACCTAAGGTGAAGAACTAATTTAGATTATGAATCCAAAGAAACTAATCAACCTAACATTCAAAGAAATCCTTTATGAGAAAACCCCAAACCTAAAGTGGATCTACTCAGACATGGAGATTGAAAGCAAAATGATTGAATAGATCATCAAAAAAATCAATAAAAACAGGAGTTCAGAGTTGTCTCTCCAAAAACCAAAAGTAGAATCAAAGTATAGAAAATAAAGCATAGCCTAAACAGGTGGCTGTAAAATCCCTATAAATAACTTAAATCACGTTTTGGGGCTTCTTGTAAATATTAAAGACTACTGGACCAAGTTGCAATTCTTCAACTTTTCATTAAAGTCGCGGGTCGTGTCTTGCTGCGATGGGCATCGATCGACACTAGTCGTAAAATCGGGTACTCAGCAACACGATCTTCAGCCTTGCTCCAAAATGCTCCAGAAAGCTCCAATATCTCCAATTATGCTCCAAACGTGCTAAGACCTGTAAAAGACTCTAAAAGACTCCAAAATACTAGAAAGACTCTATAAAACGGACTTATATCATGGCCTAAAAGGGGTAAAAACCATAATATATCAACTCCCCCAGACTTAGCCTTTGCTTGCCCTCAAGCAAATAGAAGACTAAACCAGAGAAAGAGGTTTGAAAACGTAGAGACTCACTTGTTCAGGAACCATCGCACATATCTTTTTCCCAAGCACCCAAATGTCACCTGACCAGCTTTTGATCTAACCACCATGTACTTCTCCGTAGACATTCGCAGCTTTCCCAGACTCCACACATTATCCCACAGCATTGTTCAAATAAAGCCCTCATCGCCAGATTCATCGCTGCAGCTAATGTTCAAGAACCTTCTAGATTCTTTACCATATAATATCATGACAAGGAACCATCCAATTTCACACTTTTTGTATCACTTTCTCTCCCCAGACTTATTTCTTATTATGTTTCTAGCATTTACATATTAAGGGTTGAGACGCGAGTGTTGATGGTGTTAGCCACCGAATCCCCGGTTCTTCCCTCAAAAGTAATCAAAGGTGTAGGCGAATAGTGGTATCACAGGAAATTTTCCTAACCTCGCTTTCACCTTTGTGTGATCATCTCCTCTGAAGTAGAATAATGGGATCCTTGGAAACTTTCCTAGCCCTCTACTCAGAAGAAAATC
>PKML01057765.1:328280-348837 GCA_002933935.1 Eutrema yunnanense | reverse complement strand
GTGGTGCACCTCTAGCCTTAATGAAGAGTGCCTTAATCTCTTCCTCAGTTTCTCTGCAATCTTTGAAGTGACTTAGCAGAGGACGGTGTTCTAGAGCTTCTTCAAAAGACGATTCAGGGGAAATCCTTCTTACCATCTTCTCAAAGCCACACAACTGCTTTGGAGAGATGGGATCTCTGAGGTGTTTAGGAACAGGATTCAACTTCTTGGGCTTGCGAACTCTTTCTTTGATCAACTCAGGTGTTTCCACAGTTTCTGGCTCATTCTGCGAGGGGTATCGATCGACATCAGGTAGGGTATCGATCGATGCTATCGCTGTTGAATTGTCCTTAGCAGATATATCATCATCAAGAGGCTCCACAATCAGATTATCCATGGTTTTGCATCTTACATCCTCTACCTCCTTCTTAGCCTTCCCAAGAGCTCTGGGATAAGGTATCATCGGTATATAGACTCTCTCTGCAAGTACTTTAGGCACCACAGTCGAAATCTCATGTGTCTCCTCAGAAATCGCCTCAGTATCGACCGATACCAATGGGGTATCGATCGATACACGTGATTTTGGATCCATTCGAGCATGTATCTGGGCTGCTATCGATTGATATAAGGGAGTATCGATCGATGCCCTGTCGATTTCTGAGTCCTCTTCGAAATTCCCTGCACTTGAAGTGATTGCATTGACGTGTTCATTGTGTGATTGAACCATCTTCCCTTTGACATTTGCTGCAGTCAGAGCTACTTGCGTTTCCAGCATCTTGTGACTGGTATTGAGAGCCTCGATCCCTCCCCTTAATTCGGTGTATACAGCATCCAATTTCCCATTGAAAGTTACCGTAATCTTCTCCTGCCCTTGAACCAGATGTTCAAGCATAGCCTCAATCTTACTCTCAGGAGCTTTGGGTGGTGGGGATTGGTACCCTCCTTGCTGAGCATTGTTGGTGAAGTTTCGATTGGCGTTGTATCCAAATCGCTGACCCTGAAAACCAGAACCACCAATGTAGTTAACATCTTCCACTTCATTCTCAGCAGCAAAGTGGACGGCCTTTGTTGTCTTTTCCAGCAGAAGACTGTGCATAGAATCCAGCTGAGCTTTAACTTCAGCGATCTGCGACCCATCCATGTTACCAGCCAGCTTCTTGCGCTCGAAGTCTGCGCTCTTGGTGCTACTGCTAGATGCAAAGTTTTCAATCAACACATAAGCATCCTCTGGGTACCTGGTGTTGAAATTACCATTGCTCGAAGCGTCCAGAGCCATCTGATACCTCCAATCTACTCCTCTAAAGAAGATACCCAGCAGCTGCACATCAGAGTATTCGTGATGTGGACAATCTCTCTGATACGATCTGAATCTCGTCCAAGCAGACTTGAACGCCTCAGTAGGTCCTTGAGAAAATTAGGAGATTTTATTCCTCAGATCCTCAGATCGTGCATCATCGTAGAAGTTGATCAGGAAGGCTCTCTTAGTGTCCTCCCAAGTAGTTAGCGAACCAGAAGGTAGCTGCCTCAGCCAGTAGGTCGCATCTCCACCTAGAGAGTAGGGGAAGAGCTTGCAGAAGAGATAGTCGTAGGACACTCCATTGCTCTTGATGCTAGTGACAAAGTCCTCGAACTTCTCCACATGGTCCATCGTATGTTCATGAGGAAGACCATGAAAGAGATGCTGTCCCACAAGAGCAAAGTAAGCAGGCTTCAGCTCAAAGTCATTTCTCTCAAACGCAGGAGGACGAATCGCTGACTGATTGGCGAAAAACTGGTCAGGCCTGTTGTACTCACCAATCGTCCTTCCACGATTAACCACATCATTCCTCGCGTTCCCAACGACATTATCAGCGACAACAGGAGCAGGTGGCATGACGATCCCCTCTCCATCCAGACGTTGTCCTTGCTCATTGGACAACCGACCCTCTTGGTCTCTGTAAACACCAGTTGCATCACGAACCAACTGATTGTTGTTCATCTTAGCTGATTTCTTTGCTTTCCTGTTTGTGAGTTCCACAAGTGCTAGCTGTTCCAGTGATAGATCAACTAGCAGGGTATCGATCGATACTAGGCGATTTAGACGAAATTCTTAGCTAAAATCTAACGGCGAATTGAGTCCCCGGCAACGACGCCAAATTTGATATGCTCAAATTAATACCCTAAATAGTACTAAAGCAGTTGCTGCAGTAAATCAGTGATCGAACACAAGAACTTAAGATATCACACAATAGATTATATAGATCCAAAATACGCTAAATCAAAAGATGTAAACGAAAACAAGTACGCAATCAAAAGTGTTGTAAATCAATGGAGGAAAATATAGGCCCAGGGTTTTTCTCAGGAAATCAATGAATGCAGCTAAATTAACTAACATGATTCAGATTACGCACGGTTCTTGAACTCAAATCACTAAAATATAGCTAACCAACTCTTGTTGCGAAAACTATCTAAATCTAAATCCTAGGAATTCCAAATCTCTTTGCGAATCCTAATCAGCTTTAAAGTTCAGGTTTGATATGTTCACAAATCAATTAAACCAAATCTCTTTGCGAATAATCAATTTGCTCACCTAAGGTTCTATCAGGTAATTAATCGCACTCTCGTGCCTAATCAATTATCCTAAAATCTAAGTTCTAGGTGATCAATCCAGAATTAGCTTTGAGAACAACCTAAGGTGAAGAACTAATTTAGATTATGAATCCTAAGAAACTAATCAACCTAACATTCAAAGAAATCCTTTATGAGAAAACCTCAAACCTAAAGTGGATCTACTCAGACATGGAGATTGAAAGCAACATGCTTGAATAGATCATCAAAGAAATCAATAAAAACAGGAGTTCAGAGTTGTCTCTCCAAAAACCAAAAGTAGAATCAAAGTATAAAAAATAAAGCATAGCCTAAACAGGTGGCTGTAAAATCCCTATAAATAACATAAATCATGTTTTGGGGCTTCTTGTAAATATTAAAGACTTTTGGACCAAGTTGCAATTCTTCAACTCTTCATTAAAGTCGCGGATCGTGTCTTGCTGCGATGGGTATCGATCGACACTAGTCGTAAAATCGGGTACTCAGCAACACGATCTTCAGCCTTGCTCCAAAATGCTCCAAAAAGCTCCAAAATCTCCAATTATGCTCCAAACGTGCTAAGACATGTAAAAGACTCTAAAATACTCCAAAATACTATAAAGACTCTATAAAACGGACTTATATCATGGCCTAAAAAGGGTAAAAACCATGATATATCAAGAACCGGTATGTTTTCCCCCAAATTTTGGATTTCGGTTGATGTAAGTGATCTCATGCATAGATCCCGGAAGAAAGAACCGATCCCTGCATAACTTACAAAATAAAATAACTTACGTATAATGATCACAATTGTAAGTTCAAAATGGTAACATGCGTAATAATGTAAATGTATGTTCCTGCAATAGCTCCATGGACGTTCATAGGAAGAAGACCTTCAAATGCAAATGGAAGGAGGCCCTGCATGACAACATGACAATCATGACTCTTCATCCCATAAAACTTCCCTTCTGAACTATCAATGCAATTACGAAGGTTATATGCGTATCCGTCTGGGAATTTGACATCGTGCTTAATCCAATCGAAGAACTCCTCCTTTGAAGTCGCATCCAACCGGAAAGCTGTGGGAAGTGATTTCCCGTTTGCCATTACATGAAACTCCTTACGGGAACAAATATATGGCAAGTCCAATATGGCCTTCAAATTATCTTTAGTCTTTCCTTGCACATTTAGAACAGTGTTTATGATGTCGAAAAAGTTCTTTTCAATGTGCATCACTGATATATCATGGTTTTTACCCGTTTTTAACCATGATATAGGTCTCGTTTATAGAGGCTTTCTAGTATTTTTGGAGTCTTTTTGAGTCTTTTTGAGTCTTTTCAGGTTTAGGTACGTTTGGAGCTAAATTGGAGATATTGAAGCATTCTGGAGCATTTTGGAGCTAAGCACGGATCATGTAGCTGTGAGGGTCAATTTGAGGTCCTTGTGTCGAGGGATACAACATGGTGTCGGTCGATACCGACTGCCTGAAGAAAGGAAACGCGACTTTTTCCTTGTCTGAAGAAATTGTACTTTTGTCCAGGAGTCTTTATTATTTACAAAAAGCCCCAAAACATGTTTTAGCATATAATTAGGTTTTTCAGCCACTTTTTGGCTAAGCTTTATTCTACTTTTGAGATTGTTGAGAGAGCTTTTGGGGAGACAATTTTGAACCCCTTTGTTTTCTTATTGATTTCTCTTATGCAATTCTATTCATCTATGATTTATGTTCCATTGATAATGTCTGAGTAGTTTGCTAGTAAAGTTTAGGGTTTTTCAAAGAGCTCTTCATGAATTGTTAAATTGGTTAAACTATCTAGAGATTCATCTTATTGAGTTCTTTATCTAAGTAGTTCTTAAAGCTTGTTCTAGATTAGCTACCTAGAATTAAGATCATAGGTTAGTTCTCTCAGCGAAAGTTGGTTAATTAACTTGAAAGACTTAGATGAGCAATTCTGTTTAGTGCAAAGAAATTTGGCTAGGGAGAATTGTGAACAAATCAGACATGAGCTTATTGCATGTTTAGTTGTCTAGGTTCCGCAAAGAAATTTGGTTTCTTAACTTCTTAAACATAGTAATCAGTGCAGCGAAAGTTGGTTGATTTGGTGTAGTATTCTAAGTTCTAGAACCGTGCTTAATTAGAATCTCTACGTTCTATCCATATGATTTACTTGAATCTCTGCGAAATTTCTTAAGCTTAGCTTTTACCTCCATCGAATTCTCACTAGATATGTTTGCTTTATTTTATTTCTTATTCTCATTGATTTTACTTAGCTTAATTCGAACATATATAGTGTATTGTGTGATCTTGAGTCTCTATGGATTTGACCCCTAAGTACTCCAACGACATAGCTGCTAGTACCTTTAGGGTATTACATTTTGAGCTTATCAATCACATCTAGATTATGGCGTAGCAAATGGTCTTTCCAATATGGCAAATCCCAAAAAATACTATTTTTGTGCCAATTGTGGTACTCGCCACAACCGTCAACGGGATAATGCCCATTACCCCCGCATGAAACTGTTCTATCAACACCAAAATCTCTTGTCTTTTGTGTGTGTTCATTAGAATTGTGTGGAATCATTTCTCTTGTATTCATGCGATCTATAGAGTGATGTGTGGATTCCTCACTCTAGAAGTCGTGTGAGTCTCTGTCTTTGTCTGGAATCACTTAGACTTAGACTTGCGATCTCATCACAAAGGCTTTCACACCTTTGTGTGGCGATCCTCAATTCATCTAGCTTGTCAACTTTGGCATCTTTGTGATCACTATAATATGTGTCCCCAATTTATCTAAAAAATTTCAACGGATTAAGTCGCGCTAATTATAGCTTGGTTCAATCTTAATTAACGAAGTAAGATCGTAATAATTTTTTACACTATGACTAAGTTATAACATAATTTGAATGTACCCAAACCATATGGAGAGGTAAGTATCACTTGATGTTGAACTTTGGTGAGGAGTGATAGACGGCTTGTCTAAACCAGCCAGTTTATGTCGCATAATGGCCTGAATTTTACGGATTACCTAACTGAAGGCTTGGTTATAGTTTGGTGTAATCTTGCGTTCTTTTCCTTCCATATTTCATATATTGAAGTTTGAAGTAACAGTTACAAATAACATTTAACTAAGAGTTGGAGGAAGCAGTCCTGACTCCTGACCCAAGTAACAATGCTATCAAAAGTTAAAGGAATTGTCAGAATTGGGAGTGTGAAAAAAGTAGCCCATACTTGAGCTCTGGGGCGGATCTAGGAATTTGTTTAGTATGAGGCACAAATTTTGTTTTCTCTTATAAATTTGATTATAATAAATTTTGTAATGTCTAAAATTTAAAGTAGAAAATTCAGTTTAAAAAATAATAGAGAAATCAAGTAGAATCGAAATGATAAATTAATATAAAGGGACAACTCATAGATGACTCGACCAAAAGAGCTAAATAAACTTATTTAATTGCTTGTACAAGAACAATTTGATAAAATCAGCATGGGGCACTTGCCACACCCCATCTAACGTAGATCCGCCTCTGCTTGAGCTGCATAAGTGCAATCAAAGAAGAGGTGCAATCGAGATACCGAGGCATAATTACACAGCAAGCAAATATAAAAGACTTGTAATCAACAACTAGCTCTAATGTCTATCACGAATAGATAATTTGTCTCCAATGTCTTTGGAACTAACCACAAAATTTTGGCATCCTTGTGATCACTCTAATATGTGTCACTATAAATTCACAAACATTCATCCTGTAAACCTTAACATTCACCGTGGCAGAAGGAAGACAACTAGACTCAGATGACAACTGAAAAAATTATATGGTTAATGGTATGACCATTGAGTTTGATAGCTTCCTTGGAGAGGGCATGACGACTATAGAAACTTGGGTGGATTACTAAAGTAACCTTGAAATTTATATTTATTATTAGTTTGACCTAGTTTTATTTTTATTACGAGACTAATCTCCTATACCGAAAATACCCTTATGGTCTTTGTTGACAAAAATGCAATTACAAAACTGGCATTACTTTCCAGCGCGCAAAAAAACAAAAGCCTACCGTTTTTTGACGTTAGACTTGTTTGATGTTGGTCAACTAAAATTTTAGTCTGTAGATTTGTTTGATGGATGATAGATTTGTTTGAAAGATGGTAGATTTGTTAAATCTTGGTAGACTTATTTAAACGACGCGATAGATATATTTATTTGTGGTAGATATATTGTCTTTGATGGTACATTTATTTATGAGTTGGTAGACTTTACGACCAAATCGTTGACTAACGGTAAATGTTTGACTTTTTGGTAGATTTATTGACCATGGTGGTAGATTAATCTTACAAAACGGTAGACTTATTTCTTTTGGTGGTAGAGTTAATCAGTGTTAATTATTTTTTTGTGACGGTAGATTTGTATTGATAACGGTAGATTTTTATTGGGTTGGTAGATTTATTTATAATGGCGGTAGATTTAAAACCGTGTATAATCTTGGTGACTTCGTTTTGTAACAGTGGTAGATTTAAGGGAAAATTGTAAATTTAGAGCAAAAAATGGGAACTATTGTCCCCTTAGTACTTATTTGAGTTTTGCCACTTTTAGACTAAAATACCCTTTATTAAATATAAAAAAATGCCAAATAAATATTTATACTTACTTTAAAAATTCGCAAAATTCATATAAGGTAAGTAATATATATTGTGTAATTTATCTTAGGAAAAACGAATTTAAAAAATATATATATATTCATGTTCTACTAATTGTAGAATTTGGTTTCTAGTATTTGCTCTAAAATCTACCAAGTATAGAATATGTATTCTACTATTTGTTTTGCATTTTACTGTCCCTATAGAATCTGTTATCTACAATGTTGTATTTATTCTACCAATTGTAGAATTCGCATTCTACCATTTTCTCTATATTCTACCTATTGTAGAATAGAAGTTCTACCATTTTCTCTATATTCTACTTTGTTGTAGAATAGAAGTTCTACCATTTTGTCTTGATTCTACTGAATGAAGAATACATTCTACCAAGCGGTTAACAAAATCTGAGAGAAAATCTAGGACAACACAACTGAAATCTTCAGAAAATATTTTTTTCCACTTTTTAACTCGTTTTTTCCTTATTTTTCGTGTAATCTTTTTTTTTCCCTTTTTGAAAACGTTTTTTCCTTTTTAGTTGTTGTAATCCTTTGGTTTTTTTTTAGAAATTATTTTCGACTCACGTGTTATTTTTTATTTTCTAGCACGTTTTTCAATTTTTTTTAACCCTGGCGATCATCTTCTTCACGATATTTCTTCTCTTTGTTTTTGTATTCTCTTCTTCTGCTTCAAATATGGTGCATATCTATGTCAGATGTGGTGTATGGAGATCGGGAATCAATACGGAGTGGATTTTTATTGTTGATGAAAAAAAACGAGGTAGATTACTAACTTTGGAATCAAGTACTACTCTTACCGAGTTAAAAAGGATGGTTTTAGAGAACTATCGAGTATGGTTTTAACAGGACTATGGTTTTAGATTACTAATTGTCCTCGATTTCATGGAAATGGTATGGTCCTGCTTTTTTTATTTTATTTTTCCTGTAATTGCCAAATGAATCCAAATGAAATAAAAAATAATCCAAATTAAGGATCCTCAGTAATAGTGCTTGCATCATCGGTCAGTTTCATCGTCTTCAAATACAACAACTGTTTTCCACTAATAAGCAATGTTCGAACCCTGCTGTCGACGTCACTATTGTTTTTTTTTTTAAACTGTCCTCATGCTATGCATGTTACGAGAAAAGCTTTACTTGTACAAATAATATATGTAAACAAACTAGGGATCAACAAATTAAGAATCACCATTTCCTTGTCTAGCATCTACATAAACAAATATAGTGAGCATTGTTATTTATTCAATAGTTTTTTGAAAAAATGGCAGGCGTCAACTTGAGAGCGATATCGTTGTAGGGTTGGTCCTGTTGCACATCTATAAGTCCTCTAGACTTCAGTACCTGTAATCCAAAAGCAACCCGTTATGCAATGCAGAGATAAAAAAAAAAGAGAGTAAGAAACTGTATTGAGAATCAATGACCAGTGTCTCGAAGAACATTCGAGCAGCTAGCTTCCTTGTCTTTCCTTCCAAGATCTTGCCCAAACTCAAATCTCCAGAACGATTGCTTGAAGAACTTTTCAGTTTTGCAGGTTTCTTTTCTTGTATTCCAAATGTGGAAAAACTTATGTTTTGTATGTTTCATTTGGCTACCACAGAGTAAAACGGCCTGCAAATGGAGCCGGTAATAACGTGGGCACAAAGAAGGGACGTGTGCAGAGTCATCAGGTTGTGAACAACGCATTTGAGGGAATCTCATACGGTGGTGGTAGAGGCAGTCACAGAGGCCAAGGCCGAGGACAGGGAAGACGCGGTGGTGGCCGTGGCCGTGGAAGAGGCTACTGGTAATTTTCGTTCAAAGGATTCTCTATGACACTTGTAGAACACAGTATGTTTGTCTTTTTGCCGCACAAGTTTTGGATTTTTTAGGCTCCTTATAGACAAACAAATTAATCCCTTTCCAGGAACACAGAATGTTGGAATCATGTTGGTTTCTTTACTACTCATGACTGATTAGTTTCATGTCTTGTCTTAAGTATCCCTTTCCAAGATGTCAACGGTCACTCTAATGCGACAAAGTTAGATCTCAATAATCCCATATATACAAACAAGAACAGAAATGTTACGAAAACAATTCTCGTTTCCAAGTATAAATGAAGAAAATTCTGGCACGATGAAAGGATCACTAAACCCATGACTAACAAAATTCTGAAGCAAATGAAGAAAATGGAGAACAAAGAAAACTCAGTGAGTAAAAACTTCTTTAGTTCACAGGATCGAATCATTTATGTAGCAAAAAGACTATCAAGAGTTTGATCATTACAGGTTGTTGTTGGTACATGAGAAGAAATCCTGGTATAAATTAAGAAACAGAGAATCGTGCCATTAAAAGGAGACAAAGAACCAACAAATCTAAGTTAAAAAACAAGAGAATAATTATTCCTAAATCATTAGCAAAAGGCTACCGATAGCTATAAACCCAAAAAATTGAGAGTGATATAAATCCCGAGAAGCTCACACGAAGACACTAGAGTTCAACAAAACCATTTCCAGTAAAAATGAAAAAGCTATCGACTTTTCCAAAATCCCTAAGACAACTATGTTCACGTTTGAAGGGATTGTTAAATATTATAGAATATAATATATTATTGAGTTGTTGTTGATACAAGATCATAAGACACATATATATAGTGTTTAACATTGACATATTGATAACAGCAAATAATGTAAATTTTCCTAATCCTTATCAATAGGATATCTATGAGAATATTCTCCAGTTGGGTTCACGGGCTTCACTGGCTTCACTTCATAACTGGGCTCTTATGGCCCACAACACTTGGTTCGCATCTTGCTCCCAAGATATCTCCAATACTCTCTCGCACGACAAAGGTGGGATGCGAAACACGAAATCCGCAATCACAAAGCAAAACACCTTTGTTGTGGACACTTGTCGAGGACAGACAAAACATGTCAACTGACTCCTCCGGATTAAACTTCAATCTTCAAAAAAAAATAGGGATGGAACTTTAGCTCGTCTTCGGTCTTGAAAAAGGGGAATAATAACATCTCGTGGGTGCATCCTGCAACTCCACAAATAATTGTCCTAATCTCGGACAGTCCATAAATCGGACTAAAAAATGACCTAAAAACATGAGCGTTCCAAAAAAGAAACCCCTATAATAGTGAAACAATAATCAAACTCCCCCGTAATAGGAGAAACTGAAAATTTGAGAAATTCTAAAAATAGAATTAATCTCAGAAAAATAGAAAGAAATAAAACTTGTGAAAAACCCGGTTCCCCTAAAATTAATAACTCTTAGATCTATCGATAATGCTTGTGCTAAAACCATCCATAAATAAATGCAAACTTTAATTTAGAATAAAAGAAAAACCATGTAACCAAAACAAAACCAAAACCCCATCAACTTTTTAATTAAAACTTGACGTGGAGACAAAACCCACTTTCCTTTGCTTCGTGTCATCATCCGGATCGTCTCCACCATCCTCTTCGTCTTGGCCTTCAGTGATCATTGCAGAAATTCAAGAACCCCAATTTTTTAAAAAAAAATTTCCTAAACTAAGATATTGGTAAATATCCATATTCTTCATGTTTTCCATTCTTCATGTTTTCCATTCTTCTCGATATGGTCGATCTCCCAATACTCTCTCGCAAGCTCAAACGTGGTAACACGTATGAGATTGGACAAGTCTTCAAAATATCGGCGTTATACCCGGCCGTCGGGTCAAATCGGCTACAACACCCAGCCGTTGGGCAACGACGTTTATACCCGGTCGTATGATCAAATTGGTTCGATGGAAAATCCATCATGAACACCGTAGTAGCTCGCGATTGCGAGAACGAAAAACAACTCGCGAGGGCGAGAAGTCAAATCAAAAGAAGATGTTAAATTCCGCGAGGGTGAGAAAAGCATCATCAAAACCATCAAACATGAACAAACCAAAATCAAAGGTTCATGCTCATAAACCATCGCCATACGTATAACATATGGGATCATGAAATCATAGAGAAACAACATCTTGGTAACTTGTTCTCCAAGACACTAGCAATCATGCTAGTAATAGAAATCAAAGTGGCCAACTACAGACCAAATCAATGACACGATTAATCAAAATAAAATACGTCCCATTTTTTTTTTTTTTTTTTTTCATAATCGCGGAAGCAAACGAAACCTTAACCCATAGGAATTGGATCAAGGCTCTGATACCATGACAAATATTATATAATAGAATATATTATTATTGAGTTGTTTTTATACAAGATCATAAGACACACATATATAGTGTTTAACATTGACATATTGATAACACCAAATAATGTAAATCTTCCTAATCCTTATCAATAGGATATCTATGAGAATATTCTCCAGTTGGGTTCACGGGCTTCACTTCATAACTGGGCTCTTATGGCCCACAACACTTGGTTCGCATCTTGCTCCCAAGATATCTCCAATAGGGATCTCAAAGAATTCACACAAAACCATCACTAAAACCAAATCAATCCACGACTAAGAGAAAACTAAGATGCCAAAAAACGTGAACGAATCAAATCCAAAACAAGATAAGAAATAGGGAAAAGGGAATCATCTTTATCAATGGGTATATACTAAGATACAAAACACTTCGAAAGTAAAGAAGTATTCTCCAAATCACTTCAACAATCGACACAAATCATCAAATTAACCCTTAGAATATTTCAATTCAAAGAAAGAAAAGAAAGATGAACAAAAACTCACAGCTTGGGAAAGTAGCTTCATCAATAATCTCTTCAAGCGTGTCATAAACCAACTTACTCTAAATTTATATTTCTCCCATTTTTTGTGTGTCATAAACCAACATGTGAGTTTATGACACGCTTGCGTGTCAATAATCCCTTCAAGCGTGTCATAAACCAGAAAGGGGACAATAGTTCCCATTTTTTGCTCTAAATTTATAATTCTTCCTAGATTTAATATTAGTAACGGTAGATTTAAAAATATTTGGTAGATTTATTGTTAATGGCGGTAGATTTGGTAATTTTTTTGGTATTTACTCAGATAACCTCAGTCAGTAGACTTATTATTTCGCATTGTGGTAGATTTTTAATTACGGTAGATTTATTGATATTGTTTGGTGGTAGACATTTGACTTTTTTCAGAATGCGAAATGACGTTTTTGCCCTACACTAAAACTCATATTTACAAAAAAAAACAGGCACCCAAATATGCTAAGTATGATAATTTTTAGTGTTTGATGGTAGATTTATTGTAATGACGGTAGATTTATTTTGTTATCCTCCTTTTTTTTTGGATTAAGATTAACATTGAACTTATGTCATATTGGTTCTCTTAAACATTCACCTTATGTCTTTTTGGTTTTCTTTTGTGTAATAACTATCTTTTAGCTTAGGGTTTTTTTGTTCTTATTTGTGTTTATTCTGGTACATTTAACTCAAATTACTCTAAACCTTGAATATTACAATGTCATATGACACATCAAAAATTGTAGTAGTGCTCGATTGTTTGTGTCAAATATGGCATATGAACTTTGTAATTCTTTGGGTTTGTGCTCGATTGTTTTCAGTACTGGTTTATAGAATAGATATGTTTCTTGTCTATATTATTGGGTTGAGTCATGTATTTTTGTTTAAAATTTCACTCACATTGGTTATACATATTAAGCAAAGTGAAAGTAAAGAAAGTGAATGATAGCAAACATGGTAGAAAATATGAAATGTTTGACACATGACTCAAGCGTTTTGCAACAATTATAATTTGAAAACAATAGCATCATATAAAATCCAATTATCATTTGTACAAATTCAAATATAGATCTACCATCAATACAATAATAAATCTACCATCATTTCAAAAATAATTAAATCTACCAAATACAAATCTACAACCGTAGAAGAACATGCCGAGAGTCTCGTCGGAGACCTGTCCGCCGTCGCGAAGCCCATAACCTGTTAGAGAAGAACAAAAAAAATTCATCATTCATATATAAAGTTCAAATATATGACTAACAAATCTACAATCAAATAAAACAATAACTCTATAATCATTAACAAGCAAATCTACCATCAGATAATTAATATAACTCTACCATCATGAACAAACTATTTCTCACCTCAAATTTCAGAACTGTTACCACCGGAATTTTCAGACGGCGGTAATATGACCGAATAAGATACCAGGTGCCTGTCGGAGAAGAAGAAAGAATAAGTCAGCCGTTAACAATAAGTCTACCATTACGTTAACAAAATCTAGCAAACAAATCTACGACATTATATATACAAACTACCGTCATATAAAAACAAATATACCGTGATATAAAAACAAATCTACCGTCATCTATATACATAATATCGTCATATAAAAACAAATATACCGTCATATATAAACAAACCTACCGTCATATATAGACAAATCTACCGTCATATATAAACAAATCTACCAAACTCACCAAACCACATTTGTCAGACTAATAAATTTACCATCAAGCATTACAAAATCTACCACCAAAGATATACAATAGTTAACATTCCTCACCGGAATCCCGTTCAGTAGATCGGAAACACAGATTAAACAAGTTATCTGCAAAAAAAAAAATTAGGGTTACGTTTTGCCGCCGCAAAAAAAACTATTAAATTAGGGCTTTTGCCGCCGCCAACCGCCCATTCTCCCCCCAATCGTCGCCGACCGACGGCAGATGACTCGCCGGAACCCTCGACACGCCTCCCCCAAAGTCCATCTCTTTCGCCGTAACCATCATTCGTCGCGGTTCTTCTTCTTCGTGGAACTAAAGAGAAATCTAAAACGAAGCAAGAGAATGAAGAGACTTACCGGAAACGCCTCAGTCCTCGCAAGAATCGGACCATAATCGCGCCGGAATTCAACCGTCGCCCCAAACGTCGCTGTCGCCTATCGCCTTTTGTCGAGAGTAATTTTTTTTTTTTTGTAAACCAGTTTTTTTGTTTTTATTATTTTTTTCATATTCTTCTTTTATTTCATTAATTTTTTTTGTTCAAAAAAAAAAATCAAAAACAAATAATTAATGGCTGATATATCATGGTTTTTACCCTGTTTAGACCATGATATAAGTCCTTTTATAGAGTCTTTACTGTATTTTGGAGTCTTTTAGAGTCTTTTACAGGTCTTAGCACGTTTTGGAGGATTATTGGAAGTATTGGAGCTTTCTGGAGCATTTGGAGCAGAGTTAAAGATCGTGTTGCTGAGTACCTGTTTTCACGGCCAGTATCGATCGATACCCCCTGGTATCGATCGATACCCAGCACAGCAGACACGACATCGCGCCTTAATGAAGAGTTGAAGAATTGCAACTTGGTCCAGAAGTCTCTGATAATTACAAGAAGACCCCAACTCGTGTTTTAGGTTATAAATAGGAGTTTTCAGCCATTGTTTAGGCTAGGCTTTATTTCTGTGTTTGATTTTACTTTGGTTTTAGAGAGACAAGTCTGAATCTCCCTTCGTNCTAGCTCGGATTCGTCGGTTCCGATTTATATCCTCACCCAACTTTCTGCCCCTAGAGCCACTCCTGCCAAATTCCAAAAAATAAATAAAACATTTGAATATAAATAAACGAAAAAAGTGTTCATACTAGCCCTGGGCATTCGGGTCGGTGGTTCGGGTTCGGGTTCGGGTCTTCGGGGTTCGAGCACCCGACGTTGGAGAGGGTAGGACCTGAATAGGACCCGAGTAGAATACGGTTCGGTTCGAATCTTTACGGGTTCGGGTCGGGTATATGTTTTTAATTTAAAACCGAAATGGAACCGAAAATAAATTCGGGTCGGTTCAGGTCGGTTCTAAACCCGAAAAACCCGAAATTACTCGAAAAATAAGAATTTCGGTTCGGTTTCGTACCCGAGAAACCCGAATTACCCGAACATAAACCCGAATTACCCGAACATACAAATTCAAATCGAAGACATGTTCTTCAAATAAACCCATATTTCATAGACTTTAAAAGTACAAGACTCAAACACAGACTCCAAAACACAATATTCAGAAGACATATTATGCAAGTTGAACATCAGTAATCACTCATCATGACTCATCATGACTGAAATCCAAAATACGAAACCAAATACAAAAAACTGAAAACACAAAGACAAGTAAGAAAGAACATCACTTATCATGACTCAAATTCTTTGATTCCAAGTCGTCTAGCCTGTATAAAACAAAGACAAACAATAGTTACTCATTCTCATTGACTCTTTAACAACAACAAACAATCAAACACAATTCATACCTAATCAAGTAAGCAAAATCAGTAAGTCACTCTCAATGCCTCAATGACAAAGACAAACAAGCAAACACAATTCATAACTTAAAAATGTGTGAAGAAATAGAATCTTACCTGATAAGTTAAAACCAAACTTCAGTTTTCAAAGCTGTCTTGAGATTCAAAGTTTTCAAACTCTGAAAACAATTGACAGAAACATAATCAAAAGTTAAAATCACAAAACTTAAATAGTCACAATCTCATTGTAGCACTTATAGGAGTTCACTGAAGTAGATGATGAAACAATAAATGTAGAGTTGTAAAAGATAACCAGAAACCTCACTAACCTTTCAACTGCATTCCAATCATCTTTTGTTGCTGGCCCAACTCTCTTTTTTCCATCCACATTATCTTGAAAGTAATCGTTGTAGAGCTTATCTTTTGCTTCCATTCTATCAAATCCTGCTCTAAACTTAAGAGCTCTTGTAAGCATAAGGTATGTTGAATTCCATCTCGTTTTGCAGTCCAAAGGTCTTTTTCGTCTTCGTTGGAGGTGAACTAGCTTCACTTCTCGGATTCTCTTTCCTTTTGTTTCTACTAACATTTGCAGGAGTAGTGTCGTTAGCTTCATTTGCAGGAGTAGTGTCGTTAATGGGTGAGGAAGAATCCATCTGCGTAGACAAAAAATGTTGTTAGCCTCTTGGTCTAAGAGCATTACATACACAATACATACACAATTAATTGTGTATGTATTGTAACATTTGTCTAAAACAATACATACACAATTAATCCACAACAAGTTTACTGCTCTTAGCCTCTTAGTCTCTTCTCTTACTCTCTTAGCCAATGAAACTCACGTATTCTACTCTGCTTAATCAGTTTAATGCTCTTAGTATTGATGCATTTTAATCCGCAACTAATTCTTACTATCTCTTAGGCAAACCAGATTAATGAATCAAAATATATAAAACCAGAAGTAGCATAATCTACTCAGCTTTTGATAAACTTGAAATTTCAAAAAATCAAACTCACATATTCTTACAAATCCATAACCAAACTCACGTAAGTCCAAAAGCAAACACAAAACCAAAATCAATCCTCAAGAGTCCAGAGTTGAGATTTGAGAATGGGTCACTTACCTAAGATAGAACTCTCGACGACGAAGAATGAGGAGAATCCGAACCGTGACTAAGATTAATTAGGGTTTCCAGTTTTCCCAATTTGGGTTTTATTAATCGAGTGAGAAAAAAAAATTAGAAAGGAGAATGAAATCGGTTTTTTTTTATGTAGGTTGAATTGAATCGCATTCAATGAATTAGGGTATATGTAACTGTAAGTTATGCACATTTTTCGAGTAACCGATCGGTTTTCGGGTATATCCGAACCGAGAACCGAAGCAATTTGATATAAGAACCGATTGGGTTTTTCATACAAACCGAAGCCGACCCGAACCCGATTTTCTGGGTCGGTTCGGGTCGGGTCTCGCGGGTTCGGTTTTGATGCCCATGCCTAGTTCATACTAGATTATTAAACTCTATAAATTGAAACTATATGCAAGAAGATGAACATGGGAAAACAAGTTTTTAACATATTATTAAAGATATCAATACCTGGTATCAGGACAAGACTCTCCTCACCAACTAGCTTCGTGCAGAAATCAAAACCATTTTTGATATTATCCAACATTGATGTGTCAAGCTTTACCTGAAAAACAAATTGTTTAAACTGGTTATTGATATATCAATTATTATTATAAGTTATGATTCAGATATGTAGATTTGTGAATTTATTATGCTTATTGGATAAAATCAAGAATAAGGATCCAAAAAAAAAAATATCTAGAATACATATATAATTAGATCAAAGTATAAGAAAGTACCCATAAATATAAGAACAAGATTCAGGTTTTTTGGGGGAAAAGAAACAGGGAATGTCCTTTAGCCTCTCACATGAAAGCTCTACGTTGCGTCTCAGGGCTTTGAGCTTGGTTCCGAAGAACTCATTAGGTGTTTTCTCCAATATATCAAACTAGGATTTAACCTGTTTTGAAATTTTTTTAAAATAAATTGTTTCGAAATTTAAGAAAATTGTTTTTATCTAAATTTTAAAATATGACTAACTAATGATTATATATAAAGCTATCAATTTATAATAATTTATCTATTTAACCCGTTTTACAGTGAACTAAAATATTATTTGGGCTAACATAACTCTAATATGCATCGATAAATAACTCTGGTTTTTGTGGTTAGTATACGAACTCTTAAAAATAATTTTTTTCTTGTGCNAATTTTTTATTCAAAAATTCAAAACTTAAAAATAATATATTTTATGTAAAATTTAAAATTATTGTTTCTTAACTTAAGATTTTTTTGGATTTTTTTAATTTTTTGGAGATTTTTTTTATTTTTTTTGGAAATTTAATGTAATATTTTATCTATTTATAAATATTTTATCATTAAATATAAACACTGTTTCAAACCGTGTATAGTTCGGTATACATATGTGAACAAGATGTTGTAAAATGAACACACGGTTCACAGTTGGAGATTTAAAATGGGCAACAAAAATAGTTTGAGTATTAAAAAGCTTATCGAAATAAAGTTGGGGTATTTTTATGGAATTTTATACTTCATGATTATGTGTTTGGTTTTGCTACACTTACTTATTGTGTTTTTTGGTTAAGTTACATGAAGACTTGTTTACGTTTTGCTAGACTTCGTGTGTTTTGGTGATGTATTGTTTACGTTTCTTTCAAACTCTTCAAACTATTGGTATTGCTAATGTTATGTATGAAATTAGTATGTTTGACTTTCAAGTATTGTGATAATAAACACCACATAGAATTTGTATGTTATAATTATATGTGGTTCATGTGTTTTTGTTTTAAATGTCACTAATTTTGGTTATCCATACTAAGCAAATATTAAACTAAATAAAGTTACTGATTTCGTCAAGCACCTTTAAAAATCATCGTGGACTGTCTTACAATCACTAATTCAAAAACAAATATACCATCATTTAGAATTCAATTATCATTTGTACAAATTCAAAAACAAATCTACCAAATCCAAATCTCCCATTAATTATACTTTTAGAAGAATACGTTGAATCGAAGACGGAAATGTCGTCATAGACTCGGCCGCCGTCGCGAAGCCCAGGAACCTGTCGGAGATAACATCAATTTAACACTATCAATTGAAAATAGAACAAATGAAACAAGTCTACCATAACGGATTAAACAAGTCTACCAGAAAAACGGATTAAACTAGTCTACCAGAACGTTTTAAACAAGTCTACTATAACGTTTAAAACATGTCTACTATAACGTTTAAAACAAGTCTACTAGAACGTTTTAAACAAGTCTACCAGAACGTTTTAAACAAGTCTACCATAACGTTTTAAACGTTTTTAACAATTTTCCCTAAATCTACCACTATTAGCGGAATTTCGTCGAACAAGTGGTGTGCATACCTCATGAAGCCGCATATCAACCAAAAAACGAGGGTTTTCTCTCCTTTCACCGGGAACTCGCGTCTCCCCTCCGCGCGTCGCCTCAAGAACGACCAAACGACGCCGGATCTCGTCGCCCTCGGAAGGAACTCGTCGAAGAAGATGAAAAAACTCATGAGAAACAAAAAAGTTCCTTACCTACTCGTCGCCGGAATCAATGACCGTGAGGCTGGAACGCCGGAGTCGGAGTATATCTCGCTGAGAAGGCGAGAGGTTAAGAACATTTTAAACAAGTCTAACAGAATGTTTTAAACAAGTGTACCAGAACGTTTTAAACAAGTCTAACAGAACGGATTAAACAAGTATACTGTAACGTTTTAAACAATTCTACCACAACAAATTAAACAAGTCTACCATAACGGATTAAACAAGTCTACCAAAACGTTTTAAACAAGTCTACCAAAACGTTTTAAACAAGTCTACCAAAACGTTTTAAACAAGTCCACCACTACGTATTAAACAAGTCTGCCACTATTAGCGGAATTTCGTCGAACAAGTGGTGTGCATACCTCATGAAGCCGTATATCAACCAAAAAACAAGGGTTTTCTTTCCTTTCACCGGGAACTCGCGTCGCCCTTCCGCATGTCGCCTCAAGAACGAACAAACGACGCCGGATCTCATCGCCTTCGGAAGGAACTCGCCGAAGAAGATGAAAAAACTCATGAGAAAGAAGAAAAGTTCCTTACCTACTCGTCGCCGGAATCAATGGCCGTGAGGCTGGAACGCTGGAGTCGGAGTATATCTCGCCGAAGAAAACGAGAAGACGAGAGGTTAAGAACGTTTTAAACAAGTCTACCAGAACGTTTTAAACAAGTCTACCATAACGGATTAAACAAATCTACCAGAACGTTTTAAACAAGTCTACCATAACGGATTAAACAAGTCTACCGTAACGGATTAAACAAGTCTATCAAAACGTTTTAAACAAGTCTACCATAACCTGTGTCGGGAATCAAACGTGTTTTTGTCGGAAAGAGGCGACGGAGCAGATCTGGTGGATCTACAACTTGACGAATCCTGATATGTATCTCTGCAACTCAAATCAACGAAGCTACAAATCCCTCGACCTGAAGCTTTACCAAACCGACAGTGAGACGAGACGAAACAAACCAGAAAATAAGTCTGTCCTAAATTAGTAAAAGTCTACCAAAATGTATCAAGCAAGTCTACCACAACGTATCAAACAAGTCTACGGTCAAGATTTTAAACAAGTCTACCATCAAGATTTTAAACAAGTCTACCACAACATCTTAAACAAATCTACCGCAATGTATTAAACAAATCTACCGCAACTGAAAATCTACTAATAAATCTACCATCATTAGGGGCATTTTATTGAACAAGTGGTGGGCGTACCTCATGAAGCAGCATATTAACCAAAAAAATGTTTGAAAGTTCGACGAGCACGTGTTCGGCGGCGGTGCCACGTTCGTAACCGTACTATCCGTCGGTCCAGAGTTCCCGGCGGAGCAAACGACGACGATCCGTCGTTGGGGAGCCGCTTTTAACAGTGTCGTTGCCTTGGCCGAAGATGTTGGCTCCGGGGAGCAGATCTGGTGGAAGACGGCGGTGGAGAAGTCGGAATCAACGCCGGAGATCCACTCACTATCACTGAAATCTATTGGCGGAGGAGAGAGAAGAGGAAGAAGAAGAGGGAGAGGAGAGAGAGAGAGA
>PKML01057765.1:299320-319065 GCA_002933935.1 Eutrema yunnanense | reverse complement strand
GAACATAAATCAGCCATCATGCAGAACATAAATCAGCCATCATGCAGAACATAAATCAGCCATCAAATATGTAAATCAGCTGTGAAGTGTGCATAAATCAGCCATCAATATAAAATCATCAGACTCAGGTTTTTAAATTAAAGGCCGGAATATGGCCGGAATATGGCCGGAAAATTGATTATGGGGCCATCGATTATGGAAAATTAACTGTATAACTTCCTAAAATCGTTGACTTACAGTAGTTAGCTTCTACCTTTGAAACGATGAAAATCCTTCAAACCTTCGAAAAAGGTGCGGCGAGGCGGACGAGACGAGTTTGTTAATAGACGAAATGCGACTGCGGCGAGGCGGACCAGACGAGTCACAATCGGAAGAGACAAACAAGCAGCACCGGCGGTTCGGCAATCGCCCAGAGAGGTTTTCTTTTTCCTGTTAGTGATGAGAAGATATTGAATCGACACTTTTTCTCTATATTAGTAAATTATAAGAAACTGAACCGTCATATTAATTAATAAAAAAATCTCATAAAATACATAAATCAGCCATCATATATACATAAATCAGCCTTCACGCAAACATAAATCAGCCTTCAGGCAAACATAAATCAGCCATCAATATAAAATTATCATACTCGGGTTTTGAAATTAAAGGCCGGAATATGGCCGTAAAATTGATTATGGGGCCATCGGTTATGGAAAATTAAATGTATAACTTCATAAAATCGTTGACTTACAGTAGTTAACGTCCACCTTTGAAACGATGAAAATCCTTCGAACCTTCGAAAAGGATGCGTAGGTGGTTTTGTTAATAGACGAAATGCGACTGTGGCGAGACGGACGAGACGAGTCGCAATCGAAAGAGACGAACAGGCAACACCGGCGGTTCGACAATCGCCCAGAGATTGTTAGTGATGAGAAGATAGTGAATCGACACTTTCTTTTTCCTGTTAGTGATGAGAAGATAGTGAATCGACACTTTCTTTCTCTATATTAGAAGAAACTGAATCGTCATAATAATTAATTAAAAAATCTCAATTAAAGACATAAATCAGCCATCATATTAACATAAATCAGCCTTCACTTGAACATAAATCAGCCTTCACGCAAACATAAATCAGCCATAAATATAAAATCAGCTGTCAAGTGTGCATAAATCAGCCATCAATGTAAAATCATTAGACTCGGATTTTGAAATTAAAGGCCGGAATATGGCTGGAAAGTTAACTTACAATAATTAACTTCCACTTTCAAACAATGAAAATCCTTCAAACCTTCGACATGAGACTGCGACGAGGCGGACGAGACGAGTCGCAACCAAAAGAGACGAACATGCAACACCGGCGGTTAGGGAATCATCGACATGAATCATTTTCTGTAATTTTTTCAAAATTAACCGTAAATCTCACTTAAAAAAATCTAAATGGCATTATCGTTAATTAAATTACTCACGCAGCCCTTAATGGATATTTCTTTTAAAAGTTGTATCATTTAAGTAATTTCAAAAAGGTATATAACACTCTAGTCATTTCACAACATTTTTGTGCTATTTGAGTAATTATCTCATAAATCTATGGTACTCACTTTTCTTGCTTTCGGAACATTTGGAGGCGAAGCCTTATGCGAAAATCACAAACCGATTTTCTGGGAGATGCTCCGTTTTCGACATCGAGTCTGGCCGGTGGCCGACGCAGTTCCAATATCGACACAGTGCCCCTGTTTTCCATTACTATTTATATATTTATATATGTATACACATCTCTTTTTGGGTATCGACGATCGGCTTTCACGGTTGGATACCGATTGGATTTTCACCGTTAATTCGTGGAAATCTTCTGGGATTCTTCATAATATTATTACCATTACCAACTCTCCTTTGATTCACAGTCTGGGTTTATCCCTAATTTTTGCTAGATTCCGATCTTCGGTGTCGTTGCGATTATTGTCTCTATTTAATAGAGTTTCTTTCCGGCGACACCATCACCATGGCATCGACCGGCTTTCTTTCCGGCGACACCATCACCATGGCATCTGCCGGCTTTCCTTCCGGCGACACCATCACCATGGCATCGACCGGCTTTCTTTCCGGCGACACCATCACCATGGCATTTGCCGGCTTTCCTTCCGGCGATACCATCACCATGGCATCAACTGGTTATTGGGCATTAGCGTGCACTTTAATTTCTATGTCATAAGAAAAGATTTTCAATTTGATGGGTTTCCCAAACATAATATAGTCCGACATATGTTTTTCTTTGAGGAAACATCTATGGACAATGTATTGGAAACTATTTTAATGGTTGTTGTTGGGAGGTCACTCAAGTTTGAGAGAGGATTCATTAACAGTGGAAGTTTGACTATAATATGGAGAATTAGCCATAAAGAAACCAGTTACACCAATCTCTCTTATACGGAGACAAATGATACCAGTGATGTCAATCTAATAAGACATTTATCATGGCAACAATGGGTAAGAAGACTATGGAGACTTTCAAAGGGACATGGAGGATTTTTACCGAAAGCATCAAAGGGGACAAAGTCAAAGCTAAACCCTGATAGAAGGATCTGGATACGGAAGATTTGGTATCCAATTGTAGAAACAAAACTTCATACAACGGAAGCATTGGATTTTATCATGTTGTGTGTAATTACTAGGTTTAGCCAAGAGTTGCTAGCTAAACACACAATTCACATCGAACGAAGAAAGAATACGAAAAAGGAAAATAACGGACTTACTCATCCGTTAGCGAGTTTATCCGTCATGAATCCTCAACAAGATTCGCGGTGTGTAATTCGGAGTCTCGTGATGCTGGCTACACACAATTCGCATCAGAATAAGATCGATTACGGAAAACGAAATAATGGAACAAATAATCCATTAGCGAAAAAAGAAAGAACTGTACAACTAAGATTACCTTTCAATGGTTCCTCGGAATCAAGATGGATTCGGCCTAGTGTGGAAACACTTAAATGCACTTATGATGCGGCTTATGATCTGAATTCTAGAAGGGTTATTGGAAGTTGTATTTTACGTGATCGTATGGGAAACACTTAAATGCACTTATGATGCGGCTTATGATCTGAATTCTAGAAGGGTTATTGGAAGTTGTATTTTACGTGATCGTATGGGATTTCCAAAAAGCTTGGGCTCTACAAAATTAAGTTCGGCAACATCGTCCTTGGAGGCGGGAGGGAAAGCATTATGTTCTAACAATAACATATTTTTTTCAGATTGTATTTTTCCGTTTTCATGGTTAACAAAAACTTTGTATTCAGACTTTATGATGTCAAATTAATACAAATATGTTTTGTCGAAAAAAAAAAAAAAAACTTAAAGTTCAATAATTTAGTACCTAAGGGTGAAAGTTACAAAATTAGCATTCATTAAAAAGAAAATTGACTAAACTATCCTTCTTTTTTAATAAAACAAAACTAAGATCATTATTCACGCCACCATCGGAGATCCAGACCGGAATCTCACCAATTCGATCCCGATCCCCAAACTCCGTTCAAATATTTTTTTGTTATTATTAACTAACAGATGGTAATGGAGATCGGAGGTGATGACAATTTCCCCAAATGATCGAATCTGATTATACTAAGCGATTATTATTTCCTCTTCGTCAAGAGGAAATCAAGCTAATATTCTGATCCTTCTCCTAACTTTTCATCAAGCTTCGATTTTTTATTCTGAAAAACGTTTTTTATAGTTTCAGTTTTTTGGGTGGACGTTAATATTTGCATCGGGAGAGATGATGGATCAATCTATATTTAGGTGTACACGGGACTGAATCGAGGAGACCCAACTAATTGGTGACAAAAACAACATGAATTCTGGCTATGCAAATTGGATTTTACCATAACTGTTTAAAGAAACTAAACTTGATTAAACCTTAATGAACAAAGGACTAAAGAAAATCTAATTAAATGAGCTAATATCAGTCGAACAAATTAAGAATGTATAATTTATCGAGGATTTGATTGGATTGGCTAGCTGAAACCTTTTATATTTCATACTGGTGAACACGAAGCCTAATCTGATAAACTAGAGAGTCTTACGTGTTTGCGCTGTTGATAAACAGAGACGTAAACAGATTACAAATAGAGCTATTTATGTGTGTTCAGATCAATATGAAGTAGATAATTTCCGAAGAGAGTTCAACAAGCTGAACAAGGAAGTGGCCAAGCTCAAAATTGTTAGTTTATAATATTACTAATAAGTTATGGGAACCTTCTTTGAGATTCATTGTGCTTATACTTAGGATCTGATATTATTTGAATACTTACTAACCAAGTCTCGCATATCATATACTGATGTTAGTTCTCTATCAATAATGGTGTTTGATATCGTATTAGTGTGAATACCATAGTTGGGGAATGAATTTAGTTCATTTGACTGAAATTGATGGATAGTATCAAGTTTTTGTTTTGTTTCTGTGGAATAGCCTGGTGGTGATGCTACTCAGCTGATTCAGCAAACAGAGAAAAACAAACAAGACGCTGCCGAGAGAGAGGAGGCAGTTCGTGATGCTTATGCTGCTTTGAAAGCCAAATTGGAGACAGTTGGAAATCTCATCCATGACTCGGTTCCAATTAATAACGATGAGGTTATTGCCATTTTTTTTTTCAAAGGTTTATCTTCAAGGCTGTGATCGAAACATAGAGAGATTTATAAGTGTATGGTGTTTTAATATGCTGGCAAATAATCTAGTGACTAAATCTTGGGGTGAAAAGCAAGTTGCCACGCCTGTATCATTTAGGAAGATTTTCCGTTTGCCACGCCTGTATCATTTAGGAAGATTTATACGTTTCTTTCCAAGAAAGGATCATTTTCATCATTTGTATCATTTAGGAAGATTTTCCGAAATACGTTATATATCTTCCGAAATATGTTTCATTTCCAAGAAAGGATCAATTTTCATCATTTGTAATTTTGTATCATTTAGGAAGATTTTATGAAATACGTTATATATATCTTCCGAAATACGTTTCTTTCCAAGAAATGATCATTTAGGAAGATTTCTCGAAATACGTTATATATCTTCCAAAATACGTTTCTTTTCCAAGAAAGGATCAGTTTTCATCATTTGTAATTTTGTATCATTTAGGAAGATTTTCCGAAATACGTTATATATCTTCCGAAATACGTTTCATTTCCAAGAAATGATTAGTTTTCATCATTTGTATCTTTCTCTATCCATTTTATTTTTCATCATTTGTATCATTTAGGAAGATTTTCCGAAATACGTTATATATCTTCCGAAATACGTTTCATTTCCAAGAAATGATCATTTTCATTCCAAGAAATGATCATTTTCATCATTTGTAATTTTGTATCATTTAGGAAGATTTTCCGAAATACGTTATATATCTTCCGAAATACGTTTCATTTCCAAGAAATGATCAGTTTTCATCATTTGTATCTTTCTCTATCCATTGTATTTTTCATCATTTGTATCATTTAGGAAGATTTTCCGAAATATGTTATATATCTTCCGAAATACGTTTCATTTCCAAGAAAGTATCAGTTTTCATATTTTGTAATTTTGTATCATTTAGGAAGATTTTCCGAAATACGTTATTTATCTTCCGAAATACGTTTCATTTCCAAGAAATGATAAGTTTTCATCATTTGTATCTTGCTCTATCCATTGTATTTTTCATCATTTGTATCATTTAGGAAGACTTTCCGAAATACGTTTATATATCTTCCGAAATACGTATTTTCATGCGTAAATGACGCATCAGAACATGTGTTGTTGTTTGTCTACACAAAGAAAGAAAGATACAAATGATGAAAAATGATCCTTTCTGAAAATGAAACGTATTTATGAACCATTTAGGAACATATATAATGTATTTAGGAAAGCCTTCCTAAATCAACATTCTACGTATTTAGGAAATATTTAGGAACATATATAACGTATTTAGGAAAACCTTCCTCAATGAACAAGAAACAGAAAAACTATAAAAGACTATATTAAATGTTGATTTTCATGAGTAAATAAAGCATCAGAACCTTCTTAAACTTGCTATTTCTCACAATGTGTTGCCATATGTTCTTGAGCTCCTCAATTCGAACCGGTTTGAGCAGATATTCGCAGGCACCGTGCTTGACTCCTTTCATCACATACTTTGGATCGCTATGCGCAGATAACACTGCAAGAATCAATCACCATGTCGAAGGTCAAAACCTTTACTCTAGTCTCTAGGAAACATGAAAAGAATCAAAGAAGAACTAAAACAAGGTAGGGATTGTTCATACTAATGACATGTAAGTCCATTTCAAGACCAACGAGCTCAAACTTGTTCTTGTTCTCCCTCAACAACTCCAGTGCAGTCTGTGCCACATGCCCGAGCAATTAAATTTGTAATAATTCCCCAAAGTCTCAGTTTTTACAGAGCAAGAGACTCTTTCAATTTCAACCAACTCAAAATAAGTACTATTCCACCAGTGAAACTTGTAATTTGTATAGTAGCAAATCCAGAGAATTGGTAGAACTTCAAATGGTAAATCTAACTAAATCTACAGAGGAATCGATTTATTGTGTTTGACAAGAAACAAAATATGAGGCTAAATTTTGTAGCTTAAGTGGATAACCAAATCCAAACTCAAATCAAAATCTAAAAAAACATTCGCATGAATTTTATAAACAAATTACAGAAAAACAAGGAGGGAGAGAGAAGGAACCGTGGTATTGGCAGCGATGAAGCAAAGTACATCGCAATCGCCGTCAATTGAACGGGGTGAGATGGGAGATAAGGGAGAGAGATGGTCGAAGGCGGAGATCTCGATGAGATACGGCGGAGAAAAGAGAGGCGTGAGGGATGAGGAGGAGAAGAAGAGACTGTTGGATCCTAATACAAATAACCGTTGGATCGCCGGTACGACGAGGCCGCCATGAGCGTCGGGGCAAAAAAGCTTCGAAGTGACGATACTGAGGCGTGACGACGGCTCAAGATTTCGGCAACACAATCTCCGATGATAATGATCGATGAAGACCGACGGGATGATTAATTTCTGAAAGTTGATAGAAATCAAGATCTAAATTGTTTTGGGCAAAGTTGTCTTTTGTCTCTTTAATGAATGCTAAAAATGAGACTTTTTTATTAGGGTGCTACTTTGGTCAGAAAGATTTCAAAAAGTCATATTTTGATCAATTTCTCAAAAATCAATTATAAAATTTCTTTTTATTGTTAACATTATATGCCAAAATCTAATTAATTTTTTTTTGTTTTCATGTGTCAAAATATGATCGATTAATTTGATGTATATCACAATAAGATGAGTTAGCAATCTATATACTTATTTGTGTAGTGATTTGCTTAGGTGTCGCGCTCACAGCGAGTTTCGCCTGCGGAATGATGTTTATACCCTTTTTGAAAATCGATGGCTTATGTGTTGGATTCTTATTCGTCTAGCTTTGATGATGTGTACGATCCACTTAAATTGTACCAATTTTCGATTTTATGGTTATTATTATACAAAATCGCCAAGGTTAAGGACGGTTTATAGTATACTAAACCGTAAACGTTAGGGTTTTTAGCCAATTTTTCGCAAAACAAGAAAAAAGGAAAAGCGGCTACTTTAACGTTTTTTAAAAAAAATCTAAAACCCTATATGTTTTGCTATATATATAGATNCACTACTAAAAATTATGCGTATAGCTACGGATTAGCCACAGCAATTCCGTAGCTTTTTTAAAAGCTACGAAAAAGCTACAGAAAAGCTACGGAAAAGCTACGGAACAGCTACGGAAAAGCCACGAATAGCCACCGATTAGCTACGAAAAAATTAGCTACGAAGCTATAGCTACGAAATAGCTACGGCAAAATCCGTAGCTATTTTTCCGTAGCTATTTCGTAGCTATAGCTTCGTAGCTAATTTTTCGTAGCTAATCGGTGGCTATTTGTGGCTTTCCGTAGCTGTTCCGTAGTTGTTCCGTAGCTTTTCCGTAGCTTTTCCGTAGCTTTTCCGTAGCTTTAAAAAAAATCCGTAGCTATACGCATAATTTTTAGTAGTGTTTACTCTTCTTTTACATCAAGCTTCTATTAGTAATATTGTTAGATGTCTCTCCTCTAAACTACTTTCGAACATACTGTTTTTAAAAAACATATTGCTTATGTTTGTAAACATTAAAATTTGGATCGATCTTACTTTAATTATTGTTTGTATCGTGCGTTTATTCTTTCATTATTTTGGATCTTGCTCTCTTATAAGCGCAAACTTATTCAACACCCCAAACTTCAGATGTTGCCGTCTCATCTTCCTCCATCTGTTGATGATTCATTGGACAATGAGCGCCTGACTTCTGCCGAAGCAGTGTTATATCTATATTATGAATTTTCATCATGTTGGGTTTGCAATTTCAAGAGTGACATCGAAAAAGGGTTTGAAGATATTGATAACCAATAACAAAGGCTAACCACAAATATTGTCTACAAGGAAGTTTTTGAAAACTTATAAACATTGTCTCTACAAGGATTTTATTTCCGAGAGTGTTATTTAGATTATGCAATAGATACCATTTTTAAAAGAATGTTTAACCTAGACTTCGCTTTGTGATGATTAATCGTTCTCTGGTCCTACTATATATTACACGTTTTTGCTCTTTCTTTTTTAGCCTAAGACAAAGTTGTTCTGATTAGGAACAACATCCTATCTCTTTTTACCACATCGAAGCTTATTTCCATCAAGTCTCTTAACATTAACCAATTTTGCAAACCTAACCGCATCAGCAAAGAAAAAAAACCAAAACTATATATACAACTTAGATTTCGGAAAAAACCCCTAAAACAAAATATAGCATCGGATAATAAGGAATCAACACGCGAAGGTAAAGCTTTTAAAATATATCAAAAATACATACAACAAATTATCAAAACATTAATATGTAATAAAAAGGTAATTAATACATAAATAAAATTAGGGAGAAAGATTACTCTGTTTAAGATAAATATATATTTATGAAAAAAAAAATTGAAAATCAAAAAAAAAATATCATGTATAAAACACATGATGAATATACATAAAAACAATTATTTGAAATAATAAATTAATCACTGGCGCGGGCCCGATCACTAGTTTTAAAATATTTAAATTTATATAATAAGATAAATTTATATATTTAATAATTTACATTTTTTTTATTTTATAGTTTCCATTCTTCGTCGTACTTTTTTATTAGTTTCCATTTTTTAAAGAATCATTTGTTCATAAAAAAAGAGCATCATTTCCTTTTCCTCCGCATATCAGCTTTATAACATCTTCTCATATATACGATAGTATCTTCACCAATTTATATCTTACCACAAGATTTCCGAAAGAAAAAAAAATGGATTCAGCACTTGACGTCATCGAGGTATCACGAGTCACTCCTTCTGACTTGTCCGAGTCACTCACTCTCCCGCTCACTTTCTTCGACCTTCTCTGGTTCAAACTCCACCCCGTCCAACGAGTCATCTTCTACCGACTCACCGACGCGACTCGCCCTTTCTTCGACTCAGTCATCGTCCCCAAACTCAAAACCTCTCTCTCCTCAACCCTCTCTCACTACCTCCCACTCGCTGGCCAACTCGTCTGGGACTCGCTCGATCAAAAGCCGAGTGTCGTCTACACCCCAAACGACGCCGTTTCATTCACCGTCGCCGAGTCGAACGCCGATTTCTCAAGGTTAACTGGAAACAAACCGTTCCCCACCACCGAGTTGTACCCATTAGTGCCCGAGTTAAGCAACTCCGATGACTCGGCCACGGCCGTGTCGTTCCAAGTCACGTTGTTTCCAAACAAAGGGTTTTGCATCGGCGTAACCGCACACCATGCCGTTTTAGATGGAAAAACGACAACCAATTTTCTCAAATCCTGGGCCCACACATGTAAGCGCCAACAAGGGGAAACGGCGAACGTTTCTCTACCGCAGGATCTAATTTCGAATTATGATCGTACGGTCATTAAAGCTCCAAAGGATATCGAAACGAAGATTTTGAACCAATGGCACTCTCTACTAACATTCTTCTCCGGCGGTAAAGAACCAGAAAACCCAAAGAGTTTGAAACTTTTTCCGTCGCCGGCGATTAGTCCCGACGTCGTTCGATTCACTCTCGGTCTCACTCGAGAAGATATCCAATCGCTTAGAGAGCGACTCAAGAGAGAATCCTCTGCATCCTCGTCACCAAAGGAGCTTCGACTGTCGACGTTTGTGATTACGTATTCGTACGTTTTAACTTGCTTAATCAGAGCTCGAGGCGGAGATCCGAATAGACCGATCGGGTACGGATTCGCGGTGGATTGTCGGAGCCTGGTGGATCCGCCGATTCCGTCGAATTATTTCGGGAAT
Organism: Eutrema yunnanense; assembly: GCA_002933935.1. Lineage (NCBI taxonomy): Eukaryota > Viridiplantae > Streptophyta > Magnoliopsida > Brassicales > Brassicaceae > Eutrema > Eutrema yunnanense. The sequence goes on along the minus strand of PKML01057765.1, from coordinate 308,732 downwards.
TGCGTCTCGGCTTCGTTTAAAATGCCGTTGACGGCGGAGACGTTTATGGGTGAAAAAGGGTTTTTGGCTGCGGCGAGAATAGTCAGCGATTCGGTTGAGGGATTGGATGAGTCGGTGGCGTTGAAGATTCCGGATGTTGTGGCATCGTTTGCGACTCTTCCACCAGGATCACAGGTTCTATCTGTTGCCGGGTCGACCCGATTCAGAGTTTACGGGTTGGATTTCGGGTGGGGAAGACCGGAGAGAGTGTTGATTGTGTCGATCGATCAAGGCGAAGCGATTTCCATGGCGGAGAGTAGAGATGGAAATGGCGGCGTGGAGGTTGGCTTCTCGCTCAAGAAACACGAAATGATGGCTTTGATTGATTTGCTTCATAACGGATTAAAAAAATAAATCACTTTTTTTTTCGTTTTTTTTAAAGGAATTAGATAATAAAAGAAGTTAGAATTGATTTCGTGTTTATTTATGGATGAACCGGAAAATTATAGCTTGATTGATTCTTTTTTACCGCCCATGCTTCTTCTGCTCGGTAGAGTACACTGTTTTCACGAAAATTATAACTTGACTGATTCTTTCTTGTTTTTGGTTTTACTTCTCTCACAATCTAAAACAAAGCTCATAGGTTGCTTTTTTTAGGTGTTACAAGGGTCATAGAGTATCTAGGGATCGAATCTCACATAAACCAAATGCTACATTACAAAAATTCTTCGAGATTAAAGCTAAGGCGATTATGGTTTGTTTGTTTGTTGTAATGAAACTAGTAACTAATATAGCTAATAAAACGATGTAAATTTGACCCCAGGAAGCGTCAAGATTTTAAGATTGTTGGCATGAAATCTATAATTATTAATCAGAGATTCAAGTAAGGAAGCAATTAAATGTCGTTCTCAAACTAAAATCACGAATTTATAAACAATCGACACTTGTGGCGTGACCGTTCTAACCGGTGAATATCCTCAACCCGATCAATCAAGTGCTCTTGCATGTGACTTCTCAAGTTCATACACCTATAAAAAAGAAGAAAACAAGCAAAAATGGTTAAATAGCAAAGGAAATAAGAAATTTAGTCTCAGATAGAATCCAAATCTTAATGGCTACTGCTAAACACTAATTACCCAAATGTGCTCATATCATTGCAACACTTAGGGATTGACCCTAGGAGATTAAGAATAACCACTAAGAATACAAGACACTAAATGAGCTAAGCTAGATAAGGTTCTGGGTTTTTCTAACAATCCTAATGAAACAAATAGTAAACAAGCAAGATTAAAGCATAAAACAAAAGGAAATAAAGGACTAACGAATTTCAAACTTAAACAAAACGGGAAAGTATACTAGAATGCTAAAATGGTTTAATTCAATGCTAAACAAATGAATCCTTGGGTAATGTTATTGACTCGGGAAATTCTAAGCTAATTGATATGCTCAAATTAATACCCTAACAGTACTAAAGCAATAGTTGTAATATAGTTAGGGGTCGAACACAAGAACTCAGAGAAATCGCACAATAAATTGTATAGTGTCAAATCAAGCTAAACAGTTCAATTTAAAAGAAAGCAGTAAACAGAGAACGAGTTGTAATTCAATTGGAGAAAGATAGGTTCAGGGATATTTCTCAGGAAATCAATGAATGCAAAATAAACTAACTAATCAGGGTTCAGGTTACGCACGGTTCTCGAACTCAAATCACTAGAGTATAATTAACCAATTGTCGTTGCGAAAACTATCTAAATCTAGACTTCAGAATCCCAAATTTCTTTGCAAATCCCTAAGAATAAATCAGTCTTAATTCCAGGTTTGATATGTTCACAAATCAATTAAATCAAATCTCTTTGCGAATAATCAATTTGCTCACCCTAAGTTCTATCAGGTAATTAATCGCAATGTCGTGCCTAATCAATTATCCTAAGATCTAAGTTCTAGGTGATCAATCCAGAATTAGCTTTGAGAACAACCTAAGGTGAAGAACTAATTCAGATTATGAACCCTAAATAACTAATCAACCTAGCATTCAAAGAAATCCCTTATGAGAATCCCTAAACCTAACAAGAGATCTACTCAGACATGGAAATTGAATCAATAAACATGTTTGAATAAATACTCAATAGAAAATAAGAAAGAGTAACAAAAGGGTTCGAAATCTTCTCTTGACGAACAGAGTATCAGACTTGTCTCCCTTCAAAAGCTCTCTCACAAATCCAGAATAAAAATAAAGCGTAGCCAACAAAGTGGCTGTAAAATCCCTATAAATAACCTTAGTCATGTTTTGGGGCTTCTTGTAATTATTAAAGACTTCTGGACCAAGTTGCAATTCTTCAACTATTCATTAAAGTCGTGGGTCGTGTCATGCTGCGATGGGTGTCGATCGATGCCAGGGGGTATCGATCGACACTCATCGTGAAATCTGGTACTCAGCAACACGAACTTCAGCTTTGCTCCAAACTGCTCCAAAAAGCTCCAATAACTCCAATTATGTTCCAAACGTGCTAGAACCTGTAAAGGACTCTATAATAGAATAAAGACTCGATAAAACGGATTTATATCATGGCCTAAAAAGGGTAAAAACCATGATATATCAACTCCCCCAGACTTAGCCTTTGATTGCCCTCAAGCAAAACAGAAAACTAAACCAGAGAAAGAGGTTTGAAAACGCGGAGACTCACATGTTCAGGAACCATCGCAGAGATCCTTTTCCCAAGCACCCAAATGTTACCTAACCAGCTTTTGATCTAACCACCATGTACTTCTCCGTAGACATTCGCAGCTTTTCCAGACTCCGCACATTATCTCACAGTATTGTTCAAATAAAACCCTCATCACCAGTTTCATCGTTGTAGCTAATGTTCAAGAACCTTCTAGATTCTTTACCATACAATATCATGACAAGGAACCACCCTTTTCATACTTTTTGTATCAATTTCTCTCCCCCAGACTTATTTCTTATTATGTTCTCTCTTTTCTTTTAGATCTTGCATATACACATCAAGGTTCGAAACGCGAGTATTGATGGTGTGTGCCACCGAATCCCCGGTTCTTTCCTCTCTATGTATCAAAGGTTTAGGCGAATAGTGGTATCACATGAAATTTTCCTAACCTCACTTTCAACCTTTGTGTGATCATTCCCTCTTAAGTAAAATAATGGGATCGCTGGAAATTTTTCTAACCCTCTACTCAGAAGAAAATTATTTCATCTTTTATGCTCTTATTTATCAACTTATAACAGGGGAGAGAGATACCATAACTCTAAACACGCGGGTTCCTTTATCAGATATGAATGATGAATCAAGCTCTATGAACACTAACCATACGGATGAAGTGCAAAAATTTGGCTCAGGTTTCAGAAGAACTCTGCTGGAGACATGGATGTTTTCTAGTCAACTGGTCAGTCCTTGGATTTTTCATTAGTCGATCTAGGGCTGATCCTGCAACACTGGTCACTTATAAACAAAATCCAAACAATAATTTAAGCACATGATCATCATCTCCAACAAGTTTTGACTCAATAAAACGTTTTTGACTCGATAAGACAACTGACTCTAAGAAAAACAAACACAATGTCAGCAGACACCTCCCCCAGACTTGAACAACACTGTCCCCAGTGTTATCTAGCCTAAGGTTGGTAAAAGAAAACAAAAGAACAGAATCAAATTGGGAAAAAACAAGAAGTTACCTTGCTGGAACATCGAGTTTCGATCGACACACAGCCTGGTATCTATCGATACCAGGTTTAGATCGATATGATGAACCATCTATTCGCGATTGGTGTCGACCGATACCAATGGGGTATCGATCGACACTAAGGCGATTTTGAGTTTTGCTCCTTGTTTATCCTGACACAAACACAAAACGAAAAATGCAAAAGAAAAAGAATCAAAAGCAGACTCACTAGTGGGTTACCTCCCACCAAGCGCTCGTTTAACGTCATTAGCTTGACTGTAACGCCATTCAGGCTGTGGGTGCATCATCCAAAGGCATTATCTGCCCTGTTGGAATCTCGGCTTTCGCCCAATAATGTTTCACCCCCTGTCCATTGACAGTGAACTCATCGCCTGTAGGACTAATCAGCACGACAGCTCCATGTGGTCTGATCTCTTTGATTGTGAAGGGACCTGACCAACGAGAAGGCAGTTTACCAAGAAACAATTGCAAACGAGAGTTATACAGAAGTACCTGATCATTTGGCTCGAAATGTCTGGAGATGATCTTCTTATCATGATAGGCTTTAGTCCTCTCCTTGTACAGCTTCGAGTTCTCGTAGGCGTGGTACCTAATATCATCCAACTCGTTTAGTTGAATCAATCTCCTCTCTGCAGCAGGCTTGATGTCGAAGTTCAGCAACTTCGTCGTCCATGCTGCCTTGTGCTCAATCTCCACTGGAGGATGACATGCTTTCCCATACAGCAAGTGAAATGGTGTAGTACCCAGCGGTGTCTTGAAAGCAGTCATGTAAGCCCATAGCGCATCATCCAACTTTGTAGACCAATCCTTCCTAGTAGCACCTACTGTCTTTTCCAGAATCTCCTTGATTTGCCTGTTGGAGATCTCGACTTGCCCACTGGTTTGAGGGTGATATGGAGTAGCTACTCGATGGTTTACACCATACTTCTTTAGCAACCTCTCGAAAGTCTTGTTGATAAAGTGAGAGCCACTATCACTTATCACAATTCGAGGTACTCCAAATCGAGGGAAGATGATGGTCTTAAATAGCTTAACGACCACCGCGGAGTCATTCTTTTTACTAGTAATCGCTTCCACCCATTTGGACACATAGTCCACAGCAACCATGATGTATCTGTTCTCGTGTGACGAGGGAAAGGGACCCATAAAATCAATGCCCCAGCAATCGAAAACTTCAACCTCAAGGATGAAATTCTGTGGCATCTCGTGTCTCTTACTGATCTTTCCTCTCCTCTGACAAGCGTCGCACTGCGAAATAAAGGCATGAGCATCTTTGAACATAGTAGGCCACCAGAAGCCTGCTTGAAGAACCTTAGACACCGTCTTGAAGGTAGCAAAGTGTCCAACATACTCGGAACCATGACAATGAAAGAGAATCGCAGGCATCTCAGACTCTGCAACACATCTTCTATAGATACCATCTGAGCAGTGCTTGTAGAGGTAAGGTTCATCCAAATAGAATCGTCTCATCTCACGCATAAACTTCTTCTTCGCATACTTTGTGGGATGCTTGGGCTCAGTCTCTACAGCAAGGTAGTTAGCAATGTCAACATACCATGGTCGTGCAGGACTAGATACAGCAGATGTATAGACGTCAAATGAGTTGAAGTGTGCTACAGGCAGAACAGGGTCGGATCAAGTATGGTATTGATCGATACTAGGTGAGTATCGATCGATACTGAAGGTCTGCACTCGTGAAAATTGCAGATTTGCGGACCGATCATTAAATGGTTGGGTTTCAATGAAGTAAACACCCTCTTCTGGTAAGGAATCATCAATAGGCACGACTTCATCAACCTTTATTCGCGATAAGTGGTCAGCAACTCCATTCTCAACTCCTCTCTTGTCCTTGATCTCGATATCGAACCCTTGAAGTAAAAGAACCCATCGGCATAGACGAGGCTTGAGGTCCTTGTTCTTCAGCAGGTACTTGAGAGCAGCATGGTCTGTGTGAACAATAACTTTGCTCCCAATCAAGTAGGACCGGAATTTCTCAAAAGAGAAGATAACTGCAAGCAACTCTTTCTCAGTGGTGCTGTAATTTCGCTGAGCATCATCCAACGTCCTGCTGGCATAGTAAATAGCATGGAGCTTCTTGTCTTTCCTCTGACCCCAACACATCTCTAACAGCAAAATCACTTGCATCACACATAACCTCAAAAGGTAAATTCCAATCAGGTGGTTGGACTACAGGAGCACTCACCAATGCCTTCTTGATCTCCTCGAAGGCTACAAGGCAATCAGATGTGAAGTCAAACTTGACTTCCTTACATAACAGGGCTGTGAGTGGACGTGCAAGCTTAGAGAAATCCTTGATGAACCTCCTGTAAAACCCAACATGACCAAGGAAGCTTCGTATCTCAGGAACAGATCATGGAGGTTGCAAGCTTGTCATGACCTGAATCTTAGCCTTGTCGACTTCGATCCCTGCCTTAGAAATCTTGGGCCCAAGAACAATGCCATCTTGTAACATGAAGTGACACTTCTCCCAATTAAGAACCAAATGCTTCTCCTCGCATCTTTGAAGCACTTTGCACAAGTTATCCAGACAATCCTTGAATGACGATCCATACACAGAAATATCATCCATGAATACCTCCATAAACTCTTCAGTCATATCTGTGAAAATCGACATCATGCATCGCTGAAAGGTCGTTGGAGCGTTACATAATCCAAATGGCATTCTTCTGTAGGCGAATGTGCCATAGGGACATGTGAAGGTCATCTTTTCATGGTCCTCTGGATGTATAGGAATCTGGAAAAAGCCTGAGTACCCATCAAGAAAACATTAGTATGGGTGACTCGCTAACTTCTCCAGAATCTGGTCAATGAATGGCAATGGGAAGTGATCCTTCCTTGTAGCTGCATTCAGCTTCCTGTAGTCAATACACATCCTCTGACCAGTGATTGTCCTTGTAGGGATCAGCTCGTCCTTCTCGTTCTTCACCACAGTTATACCTCCTTTCTTAGGCACAACGTGAACTGGACTAACCCAAGAACTATCCGAGATGGCATAGATAATCCCTGCTTCCAACAGCTTCATCACTTCCTTCCTGACCACTTCCTTCAGGTTCGGATTCAGCCTCATCTGACACTCAATCGAAGACTTTGACTCATCCTCCAGGTGAATCCGATGCATGCACAAGTCTGGCGCTATACCTGAAATGTCAGCAAGAGAATAGCCAAGAGCTTTGCGATACTTGCGCAGCTTGTTCAGCAGTAAGGCAATCTCTGTGTTGTTCAAGGAATCATTAACGATGACAGGGTATGTAGAATTAGGACCAAGAAAACTATACCTCAGATTCGCTGGAAGTGGCTTTAGTTCCACCTTAGAGGCATTCTATGTATTCCAATCGCCAAGCCCAACAGCTTGTCTAGAATTGTCGACCAACCCTCCTTCTTGCCGTAGGGTATCGACCGATACCAGAGGGGTATCGATCGATACTGGTGATGCAGAATCAAGCATCTTCGAGTATCCAGCAGTATCGGCACTTGAATGGATCTCCGAAGTGGCCGAACAGACCAATGCTCTCTCTAGTGGATCCTCAGGGTGCATCTCCAGGAAGTATTCTTCAGCTATGTCACTGAAGGTGTCCACATAGAATGTATGTCCATCGATGGTTGGCCTTTTCATCATCTTCTCCATGTCAAAGGACATCACCAAATCACCGATGTTGAGAGCTATATGTCCATTCTTGCAGTCAATCAAGGTTCCAGCAGTTGCAAGGAATGGCCTGCCCAGGATAAGAGGATCCTTAGGCTCAGCATCGTACTTAAGGATGATGAAATCTGTTGGGATCAAGCAATTCCCAATCTTGATTGGGACATCTTCGAGTAGTCCCTCTGGAAGTCGCACTGAGCGATCAGCAAGTACCAGCGAAATCCTTGTAGATTGGAAATCCGTCATTCCCATTCGCGTGGCAACTGAGTGTGGCATAAGGTTCACACTCGACCCAATATCGCAGAGAGCACGCTCGAATCTCTCTGTGAAGATGGTGCAATCCAAAACAAAACTCCCTGGGACTGGCAGTTTCTTGGGGATTTTGTTGAGTAGAATCGCACTACACTCAGCTGAAATCATCATGACACCTTCTTCAAGGCTCAGACTGCTAGACACCATCTTCTTCACGTACCTCCTGAAAGCTGGAGAAGTCTTAATAGCATCAACAAACGAAAGCTCCACAACCAACTTGTCTAACATAACCTTGCATCTAGCATCTTCTCATTCCTTCCTTGTCAGCTTAGGAAGTATAGGATAAGATATCTCAGGGGTGTACACCCTCTCCTTGATAATCTCGGGCTCTTTCTCTGGATGTGTCTCAGTATCGATCGATACTTGACGGGTATCGATCGATACACGGGTCTTTGGATCCAATCGGGTAGATGTCTGGACTGGTGTCGATCGACACTGGCTGGCATCGATCTCCAGCAAGATCGACGAGATTTTCTGCGATTGGACTGTTCTTCACTCCTGTAAGCACCTCTTTTCCACTCCTCAAAGTGATGGCATTGATGTGTGCCCTTGGATTCTCAGTTTTCCCTGGCAGAAATCCTTCTTGCCTTTTTACAGCTGCGGCTGTCTGAGCAACCTAAGTTTCCAGCTTCCTCTGGGAAAGATTGATGGCTTCGATTTTCCCATTCAGATCGAGGTACAGAGAGTCAAACTTTCCATTGAAATCCACTTGCAACTTCTGTTGCCCCTGAAGAATTTGTTCCATCATTGATTCTATCTTATTATCTGTGGACTTTGGAGAGACTGGTTGGTACGAAGAGTTCCCATAATTGCGAGTGAAATCGCTGCTCTAAGTGGTTTCTGAGTAAATTGCTTCGCTCCGAAACCAGATTGGTTCCCCTCTAACTTGTACCCACCTTGCTGATTGTTGTTGTTGAAGTTTCGGTTGTTGTTGTACCCAAATCGATGACCCTGAAAACCAGAACCACCAACGTAGTTAACATCCTCCACCTCTTCTTCATCCATGATATCGACTCCATCAGCAAAATGTACAGTTTTCTTCGATTTCCCAATCAGGATATCCAACTTCGCTTGAACTTCAGCAATCTGCGATCCATCAATTCCTGCAGCCTGCTTCTTTCGCTCGAAATCAACGTTCTTGGTGCTATTGCTAGACGCCAAGTTCTCAATCAGCACAACCGCATCATCTGGGTATATGGTGTTGAAGTTCCCAGTACTCGCAGTATCCAAAGCCATATGGTACCTCCAATCGATCCCTCTGTAGAAAGTACCCAACAGCTGAACCTGGTTGAACCCATGGTGCGGGCAATCTCTCTGATATGATTTGAAACGGATCCAAGCAGCTTTGAGTGCCTATGTTAGACCTTGAGAAAATTGAGAGATCTTGTTCCTGAGCTCTTCAGATCTCGCATCATCGTAGAAGTTGATCAGAAATGCATTCTTCGTCTCATCCCATGTAGTTAGCGAATCAGGAGCTAACTGCTTCAGCCAATAAGCAGCATCCCCACCAAGAGAGTACGAGAAAAGTTTGCAGAAAATGAACTCATTGGGCACTCCATTGTACTTCATACCAGTGACCAAATCCTCGAACCTTTCTATATGATCCATGGGATGCTCATGAGGTAGGCCATGGAAAGGGTTCTGACTTACAAGAGCGTAATACGCAGGTTTCAGCTCGAAGTCATTCCTCTGAAAAGTTGGGATGCGAATCGCAGCTCGATTGGCAAAGAACTGATCAGGTCTGTTGTGCTCACCAAGTGT
>PKML01057765.1:272947-283155 GCA_002933935.1 Eutrema yunnanense | reverse complement strand
TTTTTTTTTCAAGTTCGGAGAATTCTAAATTAACAAAACTAACTTTCCTTTTATTAGTATTCGAAGTAACTTTCGGACTATACAAAACTAACCCTAATTCGAAGTATTTATTGTAGTCACCAACACTGGATCATCGAAGATGAATAATAGTAAATTCTGAACATTTTATTAGTATTCGGTTTTAGGTAAAAAAGAGATAAAAATACAGTGACTTATTTCGAAGTATTTTTTTTAAAAAGTTCGGAGAATTCTAAATTCACAAAATTAACTTTCCTTTTATTAGTATTCAAAGTAACTTTCGGACTATACAAAACTGGCCCTAATTCGAAGTATTTATTTTATTAGTATTCAGTTGGGTTAAAAAATATACAATTCCCTAAACTTTAAAATGACAAAAACTTAACTTTTAAAAACCAACTAATTGAATAAATAGTCAACAAAAAAAAAAGAGTTAGGGCCAGTTTTGTATAGTCCGAAAGTTACTTTGAATACTAATAAAAGGAAAGTTAATTTTGTGAATTTAGAATTCTCCGAACTTTTTAAAAAAATTACTTCGAAATAAGTCAACTAATTGAACACCAAGTAATCATGCCAGCTTTTCTCTCTCTCTCTCCAATAATGAAAGAGAAGATGGAGAGAGGAAGAGAGGAAGAGAGGAAGTTTTTCTTCACAAATTTACTTCCTTTGTTTTTTTGTTCTTTCATTATTTTTAGTTACGTAATTGATTAGACACTACGTATACATAATTTATAATTTAATTTTTAGAATTCGTGAAGAAAAAAAACTAAAAATAAAAAATGTGAAACACTCTTTTTTTGTGTGTGACTAGTGTACCCTTATGAACACCAAGTAATTAAGAGATTACTTAGTGTATCCTTATGAACACCAAGTAATTAACAAAATGTGAAACACTCTTGGCCTTTGGCCGATATATATATATATCTACCTTATAAAGAGTGAAGGGGTGCTCTCCAGCTTCGACACTTGTCTCCTCCTTATTGGTCATTTTTATTTTCTAATTAATATTGACATTTTCTCATTTTTTCATAGAACATTTATATTTACTATTATATGATGTATATCTACATAAATTAGTAAGAGAAATAGTTACAACATTTATCGAAGGACAATAGATAATAAATTATGAAAAAATAGTTTTCGCAATGGCGCCAATAGTCAAACTATTTTTTTAACAATAAATTTTTCATGTCAACAAACAAATGTAAGTGAAAAGAAAAAATTATCGAAAAAATGACTATAGATTAAGAAAGTTTCAAGCAATTAAAATAAAAATTAGAATAATAACCATAAGACAAAAGAATATAATAAAAGAATCGAAGAGATAACAAGTTATCAAAAAAGAAGAGAAGAAGATAACAAATAAAAAACATAAAAGACGGAAACAAAGATAAATACAAGAATTATAAAGCGTAGAAAAGAGAAACGGAATAGTGAAAGGTATGTGAGAAAAAAAACTCAAAATGGTAAATTGATAAAGTTAAAAAGTGTGAAGAACAAGTAAATATTCAGAAAAAACAAATGGAAGAGATTACTAAGGTCATTATAAAAGCAAAAAAAATATATAAAAAGATACAAGATAATATTGAAGGTTCATCGATTCCTCGAGTAGTGTCGTCGAAGAAGAGGTATTGGTAATCGATCTGCTATGGCAACAACCAGTCCAGGAAGAGGCCATGATCGCCCCCGCCGTAGATAGAACTTCCTCCATCTCTGTCTCCAAGGATGACGCGAGTTGGGAGTATGGTGATTCATCAACCTAACAAAGACGAGAGCTCCGAATCTTCTAGCGATGATTCGTTTTGAAATAGTAATGATCGCGGATTCAATCTCCTGAATTACAAGGGGCAAGGCTAAAGGGTTCAGACGAGGAAAGGAGCAAGAGAGGCGCTTAAGGAGCCGAAGAAGAGGATTCTTAATCGAACGGCGACATGCCAGCTTGTTTCAATGGGGCATACGGTGTCAGGAAAGGGGCATCACCAGGCCGGTCTGGTGAAGATGAGTTTAGGTTCGATGGCTAATCATGATCAGTCCCAGAAACAACAAGCGCAAGGAAAACATGTATTTCCCGGTGGTGGAATGGATGCATCGGATGCATCGTCAGTTATGCTAGGGAACCAATACCATCCGGTTTATGTAACCGAAATATTGGGGAATCCAACTTTAGCAGCAGCAGCCGGAGGAGGTTACATGTATCCGATGTTGGAGAGTATTCTAACCCATGGTGGGTTGAGCCATACTTTGTTGCAGTCGAGCCAAATGGGTGGTAATGGTGAGCCATGTGTTGGCGCTGGTCTATCAGTTATGAGATCTTACTTTAGAGGTCAGAGCCTGCCTAATGCTTATCGTGATTCGGATACCGGGAAATGAGGGAATGGTAAAGATTCGGATGATGGCGGCTCGTTTCATGGCTACTCAAACTATTCATGGTACGCTCTCGCTGTAACCTCTTGTGTTTTATAGCAAAACATGTGCTCATATTGTGGTTTAAATGTTTTTGTATAAGTATATGTTGCATGATTCATAGTAGAAGCGTATGTATTTGGCTTAATGGATATATATAATGGGTTACGACTTTGTGATAGTAATCGGAATATCATCTGACATGATGTCTCTTTAGATCTGCATTTGTTATGAAGAATTTTTAAAAAGGTACAAAAAACCCTCTAAATAAAAATACACGCGCGTTAGCGCGGGGACTCACCTAGTTACTAATAAAAGTTGATGCTACAGGCCTCTAAATTCGTCCACATCAGCTTTTAAAAGACCAATAAAAACATGTCAAATCAACATTTTAATTAAATCTTAAACAATGTCAAGAATTCCAAAAAATTATGTGTCTTAAAATAGAAATAAATATCAAAAGAGCTAAATTAGCAAAAGAAGAAATCAAAAATAGAAATAAATATCAAAAAGCTAAATTAACAAAAGAAAAAATTATTTAAAAGAAATTAACTTGATATTTATGCAATAAAAAAAATCAAAAATGGAAATAAAATCAAAAGTACTAAATTACTATAAAAATCATTTAAAAAGAAGTTAACTTGATATTTATGATAACTCTATGGAAAATCAACATAAACGTAACATATAAAAAAAATTATATGTCAAAATAAAATTTATTACTAATAAAAGTTGATGCTATATGCATGTAAGGGTGTCCACATAGAATTTTAAACAATCAATTTGATTGGTCCACATCAACATTTAAAATAAAGAAAGTTTCCAAATTCAAATATCGTTGTTAATAAAAATGATAAAGATAAGGAAATTATGTATAAAATTTCCACTACCAACAAAAAACCAACATGATTAGGAAAATTTCTTAATTTAAAATAGTTGTCTCAATTATATAAATAACTAATAATAGATATAAGGATACAATCTATTTACATGTGTGTATATGCACACGTTTAGAGAGCACTCTCATCATTATGATGAAATAATTTTACCACTATTTTTGTTACAAAAATTATTTATTATCTAAAAATATATATAGGTTACTTTAAAAGTTGAAGTTACTTGGTTCTAAGACTTTCCAAATTGGATTTTAATTAGCCGATAATTATAATCAACATTAGCATCTAAAATTTTGCCACATGTCCATAAAAACTTTCCACACGATCGCATGGAATAGATAGTGCGGAAAGGATAGAAAAATTTACATTTTTTATATTCGGTTTGGAATTGCCTTAAATCAATGTAGGAGTTCTTTGTTTTGAGGTGTTATTTGTTATTAATTTTCTAAATTTATGTAAGTTGTATTGATTTTGTCTACTTAATTAAATTCTTAATCAAATGTATGCTCTGATGGAATGTAAAAAGAATAAAGAACGACATGAGAAAGAATTCATCTATGGATTGAGAAAGAAGAATACAATGAAGAAAAACTGACAATGTGTAAACCAATTTTCTCATATATAAAATAATGTTGGGAGAATTAAATTCCCATTGCTTAGGTTTATGATCTCATCGAAGAACCATTGAAAATTTACCACAGCCAATATGTCACCAGACAAAATTTTGGTTTCTATATGTTCAAGGTAAAACTTACAAAAAATATATTTATTTTGTCGGTTTTATTGTTATCATAAATTTGTTTCAAAGCTCATTCCATATTCATATAGTCTTGGATTTAAAATTAATTTTTTATAGATACGAGAGCAAGATTTTTGCTTATTTAGTTTACTTTTTGATTTGTATATTAAATTGAAAATTTGTATTGATTAAAGTAGCTAAGGAAGGAGAATAGTTTTTGACTTTCTTGTTTTTTGTTGTTATTTTCATAGAAAACATATATAACGAAAATAAAACTGAATATGATGAAAAAATTTATTCATTCTAATTGGAAGAAATGATGTATAATCATTGAAAAGTTACCACAACCAATATGATACTTGACAAAAGTTCGGTCTTTACCTATTAAAGATAAAACAGACAACAAATATATTTAATTCGTCGATCTTTGTGATTTTAAATTAATTTCATATTCATCTATTGTCTTGGTTTCAAAATTAAAGTTGTCATGAATCTAAAAGCAAGAGTTGTGTTTATTAGTTTAACAACTAGCTAAGGAAAGAGAATAACTTTCAACTTTATTGCTTTTTGTTGTTTTCATAGAAAACATATATAACGAGGATAAAACTGAAATGATGAAAACACTTTTTTTTTTATTTTAAGAAATGATGTATAATATTTTATCTTCGTGTCAATATTATGTTTAATAAATAGCATTTGATTACTTTGTTACACGTTTAATTGGCTTTGGTATACTAACTTATAAGTATTTTATCGAATAATACGTTTTTCAAACGGAACATATATAAATTCAAAACAAAACCGTTGAAACCTCACAAACTAGATATAATTTCTGAGATTAAAACTATAATATATATATATATATATATATATATATATATTACACAAAGTAATATACTCACGCGTAACGTGGTGCAAAACCTAATATATATAATAAGAGATAAGGCAAGAAAGATATACATAAATATACATATCTGAAGATACAGAAATATCTTCCGTAATACTCCTCTCAAGTTGGAGAGTGGAGGTTCGTGCTTCGTGCGCTCGTGGAATACTGGATTCGCATCAATATGAATGGTTGATTGGTAAATACACACATATTTCTGGAATATAAAAGAAAGAGTTTTCTCTTTTAAAGCTTAGGCTTTGTTTTTGTTTATTTAAGTTAGGTGAGATTCCTTTACTTAGTAAACGTTTGAAATTATGTCCTTTGTGTGCGATTCACTAAGGTCTAGATTTTGATCTCATCACAAGGGCTTTAACACCTTTGAGTGGTGATATTCGATCCACCATCAAATCCATCAATCGATCCATCGAGAGAGAGTGGCCGTCCCCTCGTTCGATATCTATCTCCGCATCCATGCATTGAACAACAAGAGAGAGCGACCGCCAACTTGTTGTTTCCAATCAATTCATTATTTTAACCCTCGACATCAATCTTATTTCCTCTGATATCAGAGCCGAAGGTCCTATCTATCCATTTTCAGTTTTGCTTTTGTTTACATAAAAAAAAAGTTTTGATTATGTTTTATTTCAATTAAAAAAAAACCATAAGAGCTTTTCATTTGTTTTGATTTTTATTTAGTTTTTAATATATATATAAAAATCAGATTTATTTTCTGATTTTTGTGTCATTTTAAAACAAAAAAAAATCTTTTTAAAATTTGTTTATATTTTCATAAAAAAAATAAAAAAAATCTTTATAATCTTCTTCTTCTTTATTCGTATTTAATCTTTTGATTTAAAAAATGTTCAAAAAAAAAATGCAAAATCTGGTTTTAGTTTAGAAGACGAAACCTTTTGAAGAATGAGAGAATGATGCAATCTCGAAAATACGGTTCACATCCATGGCTCATCAACAAATGGTTCAATGAAAATTAAGCCCAAAATTCAAAAAGGAGATAAATTAGGTGGTCAAAGAGCATATCGTAAGAGATATGAATGAGTTGATTATGGAGAGTTGTTGACCACACCTTTATTTCCTTGGAGCTCAATTTTTCTAGCTGGTAAATAGGCTTAGGAGGTGGGTGTTTATAGCATAGATCTTATTGAATAAGAAGACCTGTAGTGTGGTAAGCGTCCAGATTCATCCGGGTCTCAGGTCTTGATACATTCGATTAGTTCTTGATCGTAACACACACGGCCTAATGATATGCTCAATTTAATACCCTAACAGTACTAAAGCAGTAGTTGTAGTTTAGCTAGGGGTCGAACCACAGAAGACTCACAGAAACGCACAATAGATTATATAGAATAGAATTAAGCTAAGCCAAGCAGATGTAATTAAAAACAATGCAGAAATTAAAAGAGTTGTATTAAATCAGGAAAATATAGGCCCAGGGTTTTTCTCAGGAAATCAATGAATGCAGATGAACTAACTAGCAGGATTCAGATTTAGCACAGTTCTAGAACTCAAATCACTAAAGTATAATTAACCAACTGTCGTTGCGAGGATTATCTAAATCTAAATCCTAGGAATCCCAAATTTCTTTGCGAATCCTAAAGTCTAAATCAGCTTTAATAACATGTTTGATATGTTCACAAATCAATTAAACCAAATTTCTTTGCGAATAATCAATTTGCTCACTTAGGTTCTATCAGGTAATTAATTGCACTGTCGTGCCTAATCAATTATCCTAAGATCTATAAGTTCCAGATTCGTCAACCTAGAATTAGCTTTGAACACAACCTAAGCGAAGAACTATAATTCAGATGGTGAATCCTAAACAGATAATTAACCTAGCATTCAAAGAAATCCTTTATGAGAAAATCCTAAACCTAAAGTGGATTTACTCAGACATGGCAATTGAATCAATAGACATAACTGAATAAATCATCAAATAGTAATCAAAGAAGGTTTAAAGATCTGATCTCGGACGAAGGGAAATCAGACTTGTCTCAAACCAGCATAATAAAAAGCATAGCCTAAACAAGTGGCTAAAGAATCCTATTTATAACCTAAATCACGACTTGGGGTCTTCTTGTAATTATCAGAGTCTTCTGGGCACTTTTGCAATTCTCTAAAACTTCATAAAAAGTCGCGGCCCATGATTTCTCCGACGGGTGTCGATCGATACTAGGGGGTATCGATCGATGCTTGTCGCTCAGATCGGGCACTTAGTCATCAGACTTCACTTTCGCTCCAGAATGCTCTATAGAACTCAAATAATTCCAATAATGCTCCAATTCGTGCTAAGACCTGTAAAAGACTCTAAAACACTACAAAACACTAGAAAGACTCTATAAAAAGGACTTATATCATGGCCTAAACAGGGTAAAAACCATGATATATCAACTCCCCCAGACTTAGCCTTTGCTTGCCCTCAAGCAAATAAAAGACTAAACAGAGAAAGAGGTTTGAAAACGTAGAGACTCACCTGTTCCTGAACCATCGAAAAGACCATTTTCCCAAGTACCCAAATGTCACCAAATCAGCTTTTGATCTAACCACCATGTACTTCTCCGTAGACATTCGCAGCTTTTCCAGACTCCACACAAAATCCCACAGCATTGTTCAAGTAAAGCCCTCATCGCCAGTTTCATCTCTGCAGTTAATATTCAAGAACCTTCTAGACTCTTTACCAGACAATATCATGACAAAGGAACCACCCTTTTTCACACTTTTTGTATCAATTTCTCTCCCCCAGACTTATTTCTTATTATGTTCTATTTTTTTTTATTTTCAGCTTAGCATATACACATCAAGGTATGAGACGCGAGTATTGATGGTGTTTGCCACCAAATCCCCGGTTCTTCCCTATCTATGTATCAAAGGATGTAGGCGAATAATGGCATCATAGGAAAATTCTAGCCTCGCTTCCAAACCTTTGTGTGATCATCCCCTCTTAAGTAGAATAATGGGATCGCTGGAAATTTTCCTAACCCTCTACTCAGAAGAAAATCATTTCAATTTTTATGCTCTTATCTATCAACTTATAACAGGGGAGAGAGATACCATAACTAAACACATTGGTTCCTTTATCAGATATGAATGATGAATCAAGCTCTAAAAACACTAACCACATTGATGAAGTGCAATAATTTGGCTCAGGCTTCAGAAGAACTCTGCTGGAGACATGTATGTTTTCTAGTCAACTGGTCAGTCTTTGGATTTTTCATTAGTCGATCTAGAACTGATCCTGTAACACTGTGCACTCAAAAACAAAATCAAATCAATAGGTTCAAGCACAGGATCATAATCTCCAACAAATTTTGACTCAATAAAACAATGTTGACTCGATAAAACAACTGACTCTAAGAAAAACAAAAACAATGTCTGCAGACACCTCCCCCAGACTTGAAAAACACTGTCCCCAGTGTTATCTAGCCTAGAGTCAGTGAAAGAAAACAAAAGAAGAGGATAAACGAAGAGAAACAAGAAGTTACCTTGCTAGAACGTCGAGTGTCGATCGACACACAGCCTGGTATCGATCGATATCAGGCTTAAATCAACTTGACGAACCGTATTTTCGCGATCGGTGTCGATCGATACCAGTGGGGTATCGATCGATGCTTAGGCGATTTCGAGTTGCTCCTTGTTCATCCTGACACAGACTCAAAACAAACGAAAATAAAAACCAAAAATGACTCAAGGACAGACTCACCAGTGGGTTGCCTCCCACCAAGCGCTCGTTTAACGTCAATAGCTTGACTGTAACGCCCTTCAGGCTGGATAAGAGTGAGAGCTTGCACCAAAACAGGCTCCACAACTCGACATCGCTATCTTCAGCGTTCTGCTCAACATGCTGTCCACAAAATCTTATCCTTTCTCTTTCAGCTCAGAAGTAAGAAGGACTCTGGCCTTGGAGAATGGCTTCGATTTTCCTTTGCACTTGACCTTATACTCAATCGAATTCCCATCGCACTTTTGAGGAATCAATGTGATATGGGGATCCTCGACCTTGTTGCTCTTGGCCTTCTTGGCAACTTCTTTGGGAATGCAGGGCGGTTCAGCTGGAGCGTCTGCGACAGTAGGCTCATCAGGAGGCTCTTCCAAAGGATACAATATCAACGTTGCTCTTATCACAGCATCGATGCAAGAGGTATGCGTAGGAGTTCCTCTAGGGATGGCTGTGTAGTACACCTCCTTGTCAATGTATGAGAATGAGATACGCTTGCTGGGTATGTCCATAATCGCACCAACTGTAGCCATGAACGGTCTTCTGAGAATCAACTGCGTACGAGATTTTGCATTCATCTCTACAACCTGAAAATCAGTAGGAATCAGGCTGATATGATCATGGATGCGACGGATCCGGTGGAGGTTCAAGAAGACGCGATGATCATTCCCGAGGGACCTGTCCTCACCTCATTGTCTTCGAACTCTCTATGAGGTTAGGCCGTTTGTGTAAAACGTTTGTACTCTTTTTCTTGTATACGGTTTTGTCCCAAATGGGTTTTCCGTATAGAGGTTTTAACGAGGCAAACGGGTTACACCGCTAAACGGTCCGACTTCTTGAGAGTTCCGCGGGGGAATTTTCTGAGGAAAATTCCGAGGGATTTATTCCCGAGGGACTTTTTCGAGGGACTTTCCCGGGGGAAATTTTCCGCGGGAATTTCTGGCGGAATTCCAACAGTTGGTCAACTATCTTTTAAATTCAAAAACTTGTATTTATTTTCTTGTAATTTTCGGTGTGGTCTTCTCCTTGTTTTCGAGAATGACCTTTTGACTTTCCCTTTGATTTTTCTCTTTATCTTCTTCTCTCCCTCATTTGCGAAAAACATACTCCATTTTTATCAAGTTATATTTTCAGAGCTTATGCTCTTTCTCTCTAATTCTTTGAAGGTTATTCTTAGAATTATTTTTCGGTTTATCGAGATTACTTCCGCATACTCTCGACGCAACCTTCGATCCGTCGTTCGTGTGAATCCTTCTCGTGAATTAGGGCACAAGGATTTTCGGGATTTCATCTCCCACGCCTTGTCATCTTCTTCCCCGGATTCTCCCAACAACGCAGCCACCCCCTCGTTTCAATTGTTCATCGTCGGATTTGGGCCTAAGGAATTTCGGGATTTCTCCCACGCCTTAGCATCTCTTCCCGTGAATCCATTGAAGTCGTGGATCTATCAACCTCACCTGTACTAGAGCAAGCGATCCTTAGTCGAATCGTGTCAAGTGGTATCAGAGACACTTGCTCCAAAATCGGTGAGAT
>PKML01057765.1:240028-258836 GCA_002933935.1 Eutrema yunnanense | reverse complement strand
ACGAAGAAACCTCTTGGCTTGGTTGAAGACTTTCCTCTCATAATTGGGAAATGTCTTGTACCAACGGACTTCGTTGTGATGGAGATGGCACCAAACATAATACTCCCTCTACTCCTCGGGACTCCATTCCTCAACACAACCGGTGCAAGCTTGGACTTCATAAACAAGAGGGTTGTTCTTAAGAACGTGGATGACAAGAAGTTCTACACAATGATGCCTTCTCCCACCGCTATTTGTGGGACTATTATTTGTGGAGACAATGAAGCTCAAGCCCGGAAGATTGAGTATGTGGGCATATGTGAGACGGTGAGTATTGAAAGGGTTGAAGAGGCCCTAGCTCTAGATGGAATTTGCTTGTATTCCCTCTTTCACACCACAACGGAGAGTGATGGCGAATGTGCTAAGGTTGATGAGAAGAGGACAAAGCCTAGGTCCGAGAAAGAGAAACCGAGCATGCTCAAGGAGAAACCAAATCCTCGAACCTCTCGATATGATCCATGGGATGCTCATGAGGTAGGCCATGGAAAGGGTTCTGACTCACAAGAGCGTAGTACGCAGGCTTCAGCTCGAAGTCATTCCTCTGAAAAGTTGGTATGCGAATCGTAGCTCGATTGGCAAAGAACTGATCAGGCCTGTTGTGCTCACCAATTGTCCTAGCTCGAACACCTGCAGCATCGCCAACGTTGCCGCGCCCAGCTGGCGCGCCAATCTCAATAATAGCAGCTGGGACAACGATGTTTCCAGCCTCATCGAGTCGCTGCCCTATCTCATTACACACGTGACCCTCTTGGTCTCTCAAAATCCCAGCTTCATCAGCTCTTAAAACCACAGGGTTGTTCATCCCTGATTTTTGCTTGGTCTTTCTGTTTGTGCGTTCCACAAGTGCTAGTTGTTCCAGTGACAGTTCAACTAGCTGAGTGCTCTTGTTGCTCCTGGTTTCACGAACATGCATACACCTGCAAACAAAACACTAGGCAAAGCACGTAAGTAACCAGAAAAGTATGTTGAGTATCGATCGATACCAAGTGGTGTCGATCGATACCAACAAAAGAAGACGACAAGCATCGACCGATACTACAGAGTATCGACCGATACTACAGAGTGGTCGAACCACAGAAGACTCACATAAACGCACAATAGATTATATAGAATAGAATTAAGCTAAGCCAAGCAGATGTAATTAAAAACAATGCAGGAATTAAAAGAGTTGTATTCAATCAGGAAAATATAGGCCCAAGGTTTCTCTCAGGAAATCAATGAATGCAGATGAACTAACTAGCAGGATTCAGATTTAGCACAGTTCTAGAACTCAAATCACTAAAGTATAATTAACCAACTGTCGTTGCGAGAATTATCTAAATCTAAATCCTAGGAATCCCAAATTTCTTTGCGAATCCTAAAGTCTAAATCATCTTTAATAACATGTTTGATATGTTTACAAATCAATTAAACCAAATTTCTTTGCGAATAATCAATTTGCTCACTTAGATTCTATCAGGTAATTAATTGCACTGTCGTGCCTAATCAATTATCCTAAGATCTAAGTTCCAGATTCGTCAACCTAGAATTAGCTTTGAACACAACCTAAGCGAAGAACTATAATTCAGATGGTGAATCCTAAACAGATAATTAACCTAGCATTCAAAGAAATCCTTTATGAGAAAACCCTAAACCTAAAGTGGATCTACTCAGACATGGCAATTGAATCAATAGACATAACTGAATAAATCATCAAATAGTAATCAAAGAATGTTTAAATATCTGATCTCGGACTAAGGGAAATCAGACTTGTCTCAAACCAAAGTAATAAAAAGCATAGCCTAAACAAGTGGCTAAAGAATCCTATTTATAACCTAAATCACGACTTGGGGTCTTCTTGTAATTATCAGAGTCTTCTGGGCACTTTTGCAATTCTCCAAAACTTCATAAAAAGTCGCGGCCCATGATTTCTCCGACGGGTGTCGATCGATACCAGGGGGTATCGATCGATGCTTGTCGCTCAGATCGGGCACTACGATCATCAGACTTCACTTTCGCTCCAGAATGCTCCATAGAACTCCAATAATTCCAATAATGCTCCAATTCATGCTAAGACTTGTAAAAGACTCTAAAACTCTATAAAAAGAACTTATATCATGGCCTAAACAGGGTAAAAAACCATGATATATCACCTAATCGAAAGTATATAGACTGTAATTTAGCACATCTCTTTAGGAATTAGTTCATCCGGGTCTCAGATCTTGATACATTCGATTATGAGTGGTATACACACAATGATTTCAGTCTTAATACATTCGATTAGTTCATAAATCGTGTGTGTTGCCATCTCTACCATCGACCACCCAATCCATCAAGCCTTAATCTCTTAATTACTTGGTGTTCATAAGGTTGTGAGATTCAATCTTATACCAGGACGTCCATTTGATGCACCTCCCAATTATTTGATGCAACATTCTCCAAGAAATCTCATGAAATCTCAAACTGTTACCATCTTTGCCATAGGAGCAAACGTTTCTTTAAAATCAATTCCCTCCTTTTGATTATTCCCATGAACAACCAAACGTGATTTATAGCATTCAACGGTACCATGAGACTTGTATTTAATTTTGAAAACCCATTTGCAATCGAGAGCTTTCTTATCTTTCAGTAACATTCTGATAGATTTGGAGGAAACCTTAGAAGTATAATAGTTTCTCTCAGTTTTATTGATTCAGTCAATAGACTTATTTATACAAAGTCCTAATTTGTCTAGCAAGTTCTTTACAAATATGACAATAGGAAATCTACCTATTTAACAATAAGAAAACATACACAAATTAATAATGTTAACTTTCCATTTAACTCGATCTCGTAATCTCCGAGATCTTCTAACATCCTTCCGCAAGCTCATACGGGGTAACACGTATGAGATTGGACTCATCGTCAAAGTAACAACATTATAACCAGCCGTCGGTCATCTTCATGGCGTTTATACCCAACCGTAGGGTCGTTAACGGGTTTAATACCCCACTGTAGGATCATCAATTCAGTGGAAAATACATCATGATTGTAGTTGTGTATCTCCATCGTCCCATCATCACCATCGGATCCACATAAATCCGACGGAGTCATCGTTCTAACAATATCTTCTTGGTCACCATCGTATTCGTAGTTGATAGATTACCACATAAAAACTTGAAAAATAAATATTACATCACTGAACTTGAACGAACCCATCAATAGGCTCATGCTCATAGTTCAAAGCAACGCCAGTCACTAAACGCCTTTCACAAAAGATAACTTCTAAGTTGTATGTAGAAGAAATCTCTTTCACGTTCTCTCTATTTTTTTATTTTTTTTTGGTACTTTATGTAATTAGAAGAATAAAATTACATAAGTAGAAGAAGTTGATCGAATAAGGTAGAAGAAAAAGTCAAGAGAGAGAAGCTTCGATCATAAAACTTTTTTTTAAATGATCGTAGAATGAGAAATCATAGATGATAAGAAGCGGTCATGATCGAACAAGGCCAAAAATTTGTATGATTTGGCTATTGCTCTGATACCGTGATAGAATTTAAAGGAAACCTTAGAAGTATAATTGTTTCCTCAGTTTTATTGATTCGGTCAATAGACTTATTTATACAAAGTCCTAATTTGTCTAGCAAGTTTTTTACAAATATGACAATAGAAAATCTACCTATTTAACAATAAGGAAACATACACATAGATATGACAGCTATACCGTATAAACCCTAACGTAATATACACAAGCCCAATAAGCTACAATATGGCCCAATACTCCCCCTCAAGTTGGAGCATGAAGATTAACAATGCTCAACTTGGACACTAATCTTTCGAAAGGTTGGCGACCAAGCGGTTTCGTTAATAAATCGGCGAGTTGATCACCTGTCCGAACATGTGCTGTAGAAATGCGTCCATCAAGAACAGCATCACGAACAACATGACAATCAGCTTCAATATGTTTTGTTCGTTCATGGAACACCGGGTTTGCAGCAATGTGAATTGCGGCTTCATTGTCACAAAATAGACGAACCGGCTCAGATAGGGGATAACCGAGATCCTTGAGAAGTTGACGCAACCACATAATCTCATCGAGAGCATTACGCATGGAATGATATTCAGCTTCGGCGGAAGAGCGGGAAACAGTCCTTTGTTTTTGAGTTTTCCAAGAGATAGGTGAGGCCCCAAAAACATCACATTAGCGCTCAATGATCGTCGTGTCAGTGGACAAGAAGCCCAAACTGAGTCACAGTAAGCCGTAAGAGTAAGATCAGAATCAGAGCTAAACAATATACCTTGGCCAGCTGTGGACTTTAGAAAACGTACAACACGTAATGCCGCCTCCCAATGAGCTTCTCGCGGTGTTTGCATGAATTGTGAAAGTATGTGTACTGAATACGCAATATCAGGGCGTGTAATAAGAAAATATATGAGTCGCCTAACAAGTCTTCGATAGCGTGAAGGATCAGCCAAAAACGGACTTGTATCCGAGGCTAAGTGATGGTTTTGCTCCATCGGAAAAGACGTCGGTTTGGACCCAAGAAGACCTGCTTCAGCGATAATTTCAAGCGCATACTTTCTGTGTGATAAAACAATTCCTTCATCATTGCGAGGAACTTCCAAACCGAGAAAATATTTCAATTTTCCAAGGTCCTTCATCTTGAAACAACGGCCCAAATACTCTTTGAATTTAGACAATGCACCTGAGTTATTCCCGCAAATGAGCAAATCATCAACATAGATGAGTACCCTGATCTCAACACCATCACGAGAGTAAGTAAAGAGGAAATAATCGGAATAAGATTGAGTATAACCAACCTCCTTCAAATCAGTAGTAAGTTTGGCAAACCAGCAACGTGATGCCTGTTTAAGCCCATAGAGAGACTTCCTCAAACGACACACTTTCTTCGGATCTCCATGACGAAAACCCAACGAAAGCTTCATATAAACTTCTTCCTCAAGATCACCGTGCAGAAAAGCGTTGTGTACATCCATCTGATGCACTTCCCACTTATTAGCAAACACGAGTTTGAGAATACCACGAATTGTGGTCATCTTAGCCACGGGAGCAAAAGTCTCAGTGAAATCTTACCCTTCAATCTGATGGTTACCAATTACGACTAAATGAGCCTTGTAACGCTCAATTGATCCATCAGCGTGATACTTAATTTTGAAAACCCATTGATTTCCAAGTGCCTCTTTTCCATCAGGTAAATCAACAACGTCCCATGTCCGAGCAACTTCACAAGCACCAACTTCATTTTGCATTGCATCGCGCCACACTTTATCCTGCATAGCCTCTTTGTAACCTTTTGGTTCAACACCAGCAATAATCTCAGCCAAAAAAGCTTGATGACCATATGAAAACAAAGCGTCAGAGATAAAATGTTCTAAGAGGTATGGCGTACAACCTGGAACCGTAGTCGGAGACTCTGAGTTAGAATCGAGAAGAACGGGATGTGTATTATCAATGCAACTGACATTGTAGAGCATAAAGTCATTAAGCTTCTTGGGTAGTGTCTTTGAACGTTGTCCCCGACACAAAGACGGAGCAGCAGCTTCGGTAACTTCATCATTTTCTGAAGATGACGCAGGTTCCGGTAAATCGTTTGAAGGAGGAACGACGATGGCAACTTCATGCATCGTATCTGGTGAAGTAGGGTGCTCGACGTTACTCCCCCTGTCTTCTAACCCAGGGGGAAAACTCCAATCCTCATCAACATAGAATGACTCAGACACATGTCGTGTGCCAGCCGAAAATTGTTCAATAGGCAAAGATGCAAAAGGAAAGATATCCTCTTGAAAAACCACATCCCAAGAGATGATAAACTCCCATGTGTCAATATCATATACACGCCGTCCCTTTTTACCGAAGGGGTATCCAACAAAAATGCAGTGTCGACTACGAGCCCCAAATTTATCTTTGTCACGAGATCGAAGATGAGTATAACAAGATGATCCGAAAACCCATAGCTGATCATAGCTAGGTTTTTCGCCAAACAAAAGCTCATAAGGAGACTTGCCATTATGAATCGATGTAGGAGTTCGATTAATAACATGAGCCGCCGTTAATACCGCCTCACCCCAAAATCTAATTGGTAAACTTGCTTGAAACAACAAGGAGCGAGCCACGTTCAATATGTGGCGATGTTTTCTTTCCACACGGCCATTTTGTTGTGGTGTATATACGCAAGAAGTCTGATGCACAATCCCTTGTCGTTTAAAAAACGATGACAAGCAAGTAAACTCAGTTCCGTTGTCGCTTCTAATTGTTTTGACAGTCTTGCCAAACTGTTTTTCGGAGTAAGGCGCATAAATTTTGCAAAACCTGGCGAACCTCAAACTTTGCAAGGAGAAGGTGAATCCAAACAAAACGTGAAAAATCGTCAACGATAGTTAAAAAATACGATGCACCACAAGTAGAAGCGACTCGGTATGGACCCCAAACATCAACATGAATCAATTCAAAACATTCCTTTGTTTTATTCAAACTATCAGAAAACACTGCTCTTATTTGCTTAGCCCGGAAACAAACGTTACAAGGACTCGAGCTAGAAGAATTTAAAACACCAAAAAATGGTAAAGCCGAAAGCGTTGAAAAAGCAGGATGCCCCAACCGTCGATGCCACAAAGCTTGATCAATGACTGCATCCACTTTGTTGACCCACACCGTTGCCACATCCGTTAGATAATACACACCATCCCGTTCTTCATCGGCTCCAATCAGAGTCTTCGAGGAACGGTCCTGTAAAATACACAACGTGTCAGTAAACATCGCAAAGCAATGCTTCATTTGCTTGAGAAGCTTAGATACCGAGATCAAAGAACAATTTAGATCCAAAACATAAAGCACGTTGTAAAGAGAAATCTTAGCGGTAAGAGGTAAAATGCCCATACAAACCGACATCGTTTTACTTCCATCGGCAAAACCAATAGAACACGACAGAGTACCCGTAACATGGAGCAAGAGCGAGAGATTTCCTGTCATATGGTGAGAAGCTCCAGTATCGATAATAACATCACCAAAATCCTTACCGGAAAGTTTGTCAAAATTTCCACCACCTGATCTAGTCTGAGCCATCATTCCAATTGCTTTTCACTAATCAAGTGTGAGCTCTAGAAAAACAGAGTCATTGCTCGATGTGGCGTGAGCAACATTTGCTTGTCCTCTACCACGTCCAAACGTGTTCGGTCCACGGCCGCCTCTGTTTGCTCCCCTTCCACCAGTACATCCAGCACGTTCAGTCACCCACTCCGGATATCCGTACAATTGCCAGCAGAAAGACTTCTCGTGCCCAGACTTTCCACAATGGAAATAGAGGAGGTTGATGCGATCTTTGGGCCGATTATTGCCATTCGAGGGTGAAGCCTCAAGACGATTATTACCAGTGAACGACGCCATCTCGGAAGTCAAATCCCGACGAGCAACAAATCCCACAGCCTCTGCTTGAGTTTCACGTGTTTTCGCATTGTGAAGTCTCTGTTCTTCGCGAATAACACGAGCATATAGGCTTGAGCCAAATATGGGCTGGGATATGCATCAGAAATCGCCACAATCACATTCCCAAATCGAGACTCATCAAGTCCCATCACGAATTGATGAACTTTTTCTTCTTTTCTATCGGTAGCATAGTTCGTGCTCGCCGAACAGGAACACACGGGAAGAGGCTTGTAGATTGCAAGCTCATCCCACATCGCTTGAAGTCGGCCATAATAATCAATTACGGCATGTCCATCTTGACGACAAGTAGCTAGCTGTGTTCGAAGATGATGGACACGAACCTTGTTACCAACACTGAAATGGTCCTTCAACGTATTCCACAAATCGTTAGCATTGGAGAAAAACGATACGGTGGATCGTACACGGGGTGCAAGTGATGTTCGCAACCATCCAACCACCATAGAATTCACGGAGACCCATGATTCTTGATCGCTACCTGCCTGAGTGGGTTTGGCAATCGAACCATCAATAAACCCTACTTTCTTCTTGGTGCGAAGAGCATTCAGCATCTCCTCCGCCCAAACGTTGTAATTCTCTCCCGTTAGCATCACCGGCGTAATCATAGCACCAAGGTTGTCGGAGGAGTACAACGTATATGGCGTGCTAGTGACGGAATCACCACCAGTCGCACGTTCCACAAGAGAACCATCGGCAGCCATCTCTTATCGAAAGAAACAGAAAAAAGAAAAGAAGATCGAGGAGAAGAGAACTCGAGCTTAAAGAGAACAAAAGATAGAAAAAAAATCGGAGAAAGCAATATCTAGGGTTCAGGATTTGGCTCTGATACCATGTAGAAATAGAAGAATGTGCTTTCGTGTCGATCTCAAACGTATTACACAACATATATATATACACATAGATATGACGGCTATACCGTATAAACCCTAACGTAATATACACAAACCCAATAAGCTACAATATGGCCCAATATCTTGCTATACTATCAAACGTAATTGATGTGTTCTAAATCTACAATGAGTGTCGTTTCTTGAAGAACGCTTTATGCATAATTGAATCAATGTGTCAATGCGTATGGGAAACGGTCAGTGGCATATGTAGGTAAGGAAGGGGTGTGACATGTGCCCCACGCTAATTTTTTGTTTCTTAAGTTATTAGTATAAAATTTATTTAAATGTTTTTAATCTTAATATTAATTACACTAGGTGCCACATACTAAATAAATGTCTAGATCCGCCCCTGGAAACAGTTACTGTAAACATGGTTGGCAAGACCCTTATATAATCCGAAACTGATCAAGGAACGTCACGATGCTGCAAAAGATCATATTATGGCAGGACAAAGCACGTTTTTAACAGATCTTTCAGAAACTGATCTAACGTTGGTAAGTAATGTTCATACTGTTTGTCAACTTGATTACATGAAGCTTTCTAAGATTAATCTGATGCTTACCACATCTATTATCTTTATGAGTTTTGCTAACATGCTTTGTTAAAGTATGCGAAATACCAACAAAAACATTGATAGAAGGTTATAATATCATAATATGCAGTCATCAGCCACCCCAAATTCTCTAGTGGTGCTAGATGAGCTTGGACGACGAACAAGCCATTGCGTATGTTGAACCATTATTGTGTATCATCATGTTGCTAGGACTTACTGTTATTGTGTTGGAACTAATTTTTTATCAAAGCTTGAGGGCTTGATAAAATTGTGTTAGTGTGAAAAGAAATGAGTTAAGCTCATTCGAATGAAATGTTTTCATTGGCTGAGAAATGTTTTCTCGTGTATAACAAGAGAGAAGAAAAGACCACACGCGCGTCGATCGCATCTTGGGCCTGATGGGCTCGTGAACTTTTAGAGGTATCGATCGATACCCCTTGGTATCGATCGATACTCGATGGGCCGACTTAAAAATCGTAGCCGTCTAGAATATTCTAAGGAATATTCCATATCTGTCTGAGAAAAATCCTAGTCTCTCTCCTATATATATGGCCGATTTTCACCTTAAAAATCATCCTCTGAAACACTAAAAACACATCCTAAAAGTTCTAGCAAAAGTTCCTTCAATTCCCTACTGCTTAGAGTAAGTTTCTATATAATCGTGATTAAATCTTATCATGTCTATTGTGCGAATTTCTGGTCCTACAATCTTAACTCAAAGAAGATCCAATTTTGTTTTATTACTTCAATTGGATCTTTAATCACGAGTAAATAAACGTTTTTAAACGGTTTTTAAAACGATTCTTCTACTGCTGATGATACTCAAACGTTATCAAAAAACTTTTTAGCAACTTGAAACGTGTAGTAGAGGCAATCTCTGTCTATTTTTAAGAAGATGTTCATCTGCTAGTGATACTCAAACGTTATCAAAAAGCTGTTTAGCAACTTGAAACGTGTAGTAGAAGCATTACTGCTTTAAACATCTTCTACAACCGTCTTTAATTGCGATTAATGAACGATATAATCAACGAACACACCTTGTGATTCTTGATTGGTTCGATTGCGATCGAAACCCTGTAAGTATCGGTCGACACTGAGGTGCATCGATCGATACTATGCATATATCTAGATCGACACTGAGGTGCATCTGCTAGTGATACTCAAACGTTATCAAAAAGATGTTTAGCAACTTGAAACGTGTAGTAGAAGCATTACTGCTTTAAACATCTTATACAACCGTCTTTAATTGCGATTAATGAACGATATAATCAACGAACACACCTTGTGATTCTTGATAGGTTCGATTGCGATCGAAACCCTGTAAGTATCGATCGACACCCTGTGGTATCGATCGATACTATGCAAAATTCGTATCGGTCGACACTGAGGTGCATCGATCGATACTATGCATATATCTAGATCGACACTGAGGTGCATCGATCGATACTATGCATATATCTAGATCGACAATGAGGTGCATCGATCTAGGTCGATCGATACTGTGTAAAATTAACATGTATCGATCGACACTGTGGTGCATCGATCGATCCTGTGTAATAAATTCACTTGCATCGATCGACACCTAGGGTGCATCGATCGACACAGAGTGTATCGATCGACACCTCCTATGCATCGACCAAGTTAGGTCTATGTCGATCGATACTGTGTAAAATTCACAGGTATCGATTGACACTGTGGTGCATCGATCGATCCTGTGAATACTTCACTTGCATCGATCGATACCAGTGGTGCATCGATCGACACTGTATGTTGATGAGGACATCGAGTCAACGACCCAAGTCATACAAGCACCACTAGTACCAAGTGGACCAGTGACTAGAACCAGGAGCAGGGACATGTAAAAGAAGTTCAACATGTTCATGGACCAGCTCAGACAAGAAGGTTTCTTCAAGACGAACACTAGTCCGCTAAGCCCGTTTGCGAGCAGTTATTGGGCCGATACTTTGAAGCAGGATCCACTCATGATCCCGGACGATCCAGAAGGCGATCCACATATGGATTTGAAGCTCTTTGAGTCTAGTTTCCAGAACACTAGAGATCAGCCCAAGAATCCTTACCATTCGGACCAGAACGTCCAAACACTGAAGACATATCAGCTGGATCCTTTGCTGGCCGATTACACTAAGTGGCCACTCATCAAGCCCAGGCTCGTGGCCCACTTATCTATGGTCGATTTCACTTCACCAGAGACGACTTAGGCCCAAGGAAGGTCATTAGTTGGGTTTGTAAGTCGTTTGGTGCTCTTTTCCCAACCTTCGTTTTTATCCCACTAGGTTTTGCGAAGATGAGTTTTTACCGAGGCTAAACGGCTTGCAATATTATTGGCCCAATTAATGACCCTCTGCAAGCCTTGAAGACCAAGCACACGAGGCCCCCCTTCTATTTTTATTAGTCTTTTTAATTCTTTTGTAAACAGGCCTAAATTGTTAAGGACCCGTCTTGTTATTTCTTTTTCGATTTATTCCTTTTCTTTTGGGCGTGTGTTTTCTTTAAAAACCCTAAAGCTTTGTCCTTTCTTCCTCACGCAGACAATAAGAATTTTCCTTGGTTATTTTCGAGTTTTTGTTCTTCACAAAAACGTTTCCTTTCTTTAGATCGTGAGTGAGTCCGATCCTTAGGGAAACCCCTTGAAGTATCAAGAGACCGTCACCTCTCTTGTGGTTCTCATCGCCCCACCAGCAACATCCATCTTATCCCGTTGACAGAAGAGAGAGACCTTAGTCCAGCTTCTTCAACACTTGAGCACGTATCATTTTGGTATCAGAGCTTCAAAAGCTTATGAATCTAAGGTGTAAACCTTCCCTTATCATCTATTAATTTTTTTTTAATTGTTTTGTTCTTGTTTAGGTTGCTAGATTAATAAAAAAAAAAAAAGAAACTTAGCATTCCTTTAGTTAGTCGAAAATTGAATTGTTCCTTTTAGGATTTTAGTCAAAAAAAAAAAAAAATAGAAAACAACCATATATTAGAATTTTTGATTTTGTTAATTCCTTTTTTTTAAGTTACTCAAAGAAACAAAAAAAACAGAGTGTTTTAGTTTAGAATATTTCCTTTTAGATTTAAGAATTTTTTTTACTTTATTACTTGTTCTTGTCGATTTTTTTGAGCTCCATTGATACACTTTGTGAATTTTTTGCAAGGAGAAACAATGGAAAACAATGCTGTACCGCAAGACCCTAATGCCATTCTCATGCAAGCAATCACGGCTATGCAACAACAGCTCCAGAGAGTAGTTCAAAGGCTTGATCATATGGAGCAGCCTCAAGCCAACAACAATCCTCAACCAAGAGCACAACGACGAGCCAACAACCTAGGCGAAGATCCGGACGATGTTCCGATGGAGGAACAGCCTCAAGTGAGGAGAAGAGGACCGAGGCACAACTGTTTTGAAGAGGCCGAAGGTGACTTTCAGAGGCACCACTCCACAGACATGAAGCTAAAGGCCCCAACCTTTGCTGGCCGAGTAGATCCCGAAGCTTACTTTGAATGGGAACAACGAATGGAGCATATATTCGCCTATTATGACTACAACGAGCAAAAGAGGCTAGCCTTAGCCGTAGCTAAACTCACGGACCATGCTCTCTCATGGTGGGACCGTGAGGTTTCTGACCGAAGAAGGAGCCAATCTCCTCAAGTCCTTACTTGGCGAGAGATGAGGCAGCTTATGAAGAAAAGATACGTCCCCGCTTACTATCACCGAGACCTCCAAAAGAAGTTTCGAAAATTAACCCAAGGGACTAGGAGTGTGGAGGAATATTTTGAAGAGTTCGAGCACCTAAGGAACCGTCTAGAGCTTGATGAAGACACTGAGACCCTCATGGCTCAGTTCTTAGACGGAATCAACGAACGGCTAAGTCACAAAGTGGAGAAGCTTCCATACTACGACTTGAAGGACATCTTACACCATGCCATTCAAGCTGAGCAACACTTGAAGAAGAAGTCCTATGCTACTGGAAGGACATGGAGTAACCAAACATGGGACCAGAACCGAGCCAAGACCCAAACTCCAACCAGCTTTCCATCTAAGGCCGCGGAGAAGGGCAAGTCGGTCGAAATCGACCCTATGTTCACTTCTAAGGCCTCTGAGCCTAATCAAGGTAAGTTTTCTAACCCAAGTACTTCTAGAACTCGTGACATAACATGTTTTAAGTGCAAGGGCAGAGGACACATGGCTAGAGAATGCCCAAATCCCCGAGTTATGATCATGTTGGATTCGGGTGAGTACGAGTCACAAGATGAGGCCGATGTGCAAATGACCGAAGCAACCACTGAAGAAGTAGATTGTGAGGCTGAATATGGTGAGTCTCTGGTCATAAGACGAGCCTTGAACCTCACGGTTCATCCTGACGAGACAGCCCAAAGAGACAACATCTTTCATACAAGATGTTCCATCCGAGGCAAGGTATGTAATTTGGTAATTGATGGAGGGTCGTGTACCAATGTAGCGAGTGACTACATGGTCACTAAGCTCTGTCTAGAACGCGCTAAACACCCTCACCCATATAAGCTAAGATGGTTAAACGATAACGCTGAATTACGCGTCACGGACCAAGTGCTTGTACCATTCAATGTGGGCAAGTACTCGGATGAAGTTGTGTGTGATGTTGTTCCTATGCAAGCTGGCCATCTTCTTCTTGGTAGACCTTGGCAGTTTGACAAGGACGCCATTCACCATGGCCGAAGTAACATGTATTCGTTTGTGCATGATAAAAAGAAGTATAATTTAACACCTCTTACACCTACTCAAGTACACGAATTACAAGTTAAAATGTTAAGAGAAAAAGATGCATCGACGAGGAACAATTTGTCTATCAAGTCCAGTTATATTTCTAAGGCAATCACTTGCAAGGAACCGGTATTACTAATGATCTTTAAGGAGACTTTAAGTGCAGGTTCTAGGGCGTTGGAGCAACAGCTTCCTACTGACGTTACTCAACTCTTGGACCGATTTGCTGATATGTTTCCTGATGAGATACCTCCTGGCTTACCTCCTATAAGAGGAATAGAGCACCAGATCGATTTTGTGCCCGGAGGCCCATTACCCAATCGATCCGCATATCGCGTTAATCCGGACGAAGCCAAGGAACTACAGAAGCAAGTGAGAGAACTTATGGACAAGGGCTATGTTCGTGAGAGCCTTAGTCCATGTGTTGTACATGTCATTTTGGTGCCAAAGTAGGATGGGACGTGGAGGATGTGCGAGGATTGTCGCGCGATAAACAACATAAAGATCAAATACCGACATTCGATACCAAGGTTAGATGACATGCTTGATGAACTTTCTGGTTCTAATTTATTTTCCAAGATTGATCTCAGGAGTGGATACCACCAAGTACGAATGAGAGACGGTGACGAATGGAAGACGACCTTCAAGACGAAGCAAGGCCTCTACGAATGGCTAGTTATGCCTTTCGAGCTAACTAACGCGCCAAGTACCTTCATGCGACTCATGAATGAGGTTCTTAGACCCTACATTAGTAAGTTTGTAGTGGTATACTTCGATGATATTCTCATTTATAGTCGAACTCTAGCTGAACATTTATCTCATTTAGAACAAATTCTTAAGACGCTTCAACGAGATGGTCTTTACGCCAACTTGAAGAAGTGCATATTTTGCGCTAATGAGCTTGTGTTTTCAGGCTTTGTTGTGAGTTCACAGGGACTTAGAGTGGACCAGGAGAAGGTCCAAGCCATCCAAGAATGGCCTACGCCAACAACCGTTAGCCAAGTTCGAAGCTTTCACGGCTTGGCTAGCTTTTACCGACGGTTCGTGAAGGACTTCAGCACCCTTGCTGCACCTCTAACTGCCATCATCAAGAAGGACGTGGCATTCAAGTGGGGAGAAGCCCAGGAAGAGGCCTTCAAAGGCCTAAAGGATCGTTTGACTCATGCTCCCGTTTTAACTTTACCCGATTTCTCTAAAACGTTTGAAATTGAGTGTGATGCCTCAGGTTTAGGGATCGGTGCTGTGCTTACTCAAGGAGGCAAACCTGTTGCTTACTTCAGTGAGAAACTTAGTGGAGCCACTCTCAACTATCCTACTTATGACAAGGAGCTCTACGCCTTAGTCCGAGCAATGGAGACGTGGCAGCATTACCTACTATCGAAGGAGTGTGTCATCCACACGGACCATGAGACTTTGAAGCATCTTAGGGGTCAGACTAACCTCAAGCGAAGACATGCTAAGTGGCTGGAGTTTATAGAGACGTTCCCCTATGTGATCAAGTACAAGAAAGGAAAAGATAATGTGGTGGTCGATGCCCTATCTCGGAGATATGCGCTAATATCGACCATGGAAGCCAAGGTTCTTGGATTTGAAATGATTATTCCATTATATGAATCTGATGTTGATTTTGCAGAGATATACAAGAACCATGGAAAGGGAGCCCACACTTCTTACTATGTCCATGACGGTTATCTTTTTAAAGATAAACGCCTATGCATTCCGCAATGCTCGTTAATAAAGCTTATAGTCCGAGAAGCTCATGGAGGAGGCCTCATGGGTCATTTCGGCATTGAGAAGACACTTGCCATGCTGAAGGAGCACTTCTTTTGGCCACACCTTAAGAAGTCGGTCGAAACTTTCTGTGCAAGATGTATCACTTGCAAGAAAGCCAAGTCTCGGGTTCACCCGCACGGTTTGTATCTTCCTTTACCGATTCCTACTTTATCATGGATTGATATTTCTATGGACTTTGTGCTAGGTTTGCCTAAAATCAGACACAAGGACTCCATCTTTGTCGTGGTGGATCGGTTCTCGAAGATGGCACACTTCATTCCATGTGCCAAGACAAACAATGCTACACAAACCGCGGACCTCTTTTTCAAAGAGATTGTCCGACTACATGGAGTACCTAGGAGACTAGGACGATCGTGATACCAAGTTCCTGAGCCACTTTTGGAGAACCCTCTGGAAGAAGCTCGGAACCAAGCTGCTATTCTCCACGACCTGCCATCCACAAACCGATGGCCAAACTGAAGTCGTTAACCGTACACTTGGAACGTTGCTCCGAGCAACAATAGGGAGAAATCTTAAAACTGGGCTTGAAGCTCTACCTTTTGTCGAGTTTGCTTATAATAGAGCTGTCCATAGTGCTACTCATTTGTCTCCTTTTCAGGCTGCGTATGGATTTAATCCACATACACCATTGGATCTTAAGCCTCTACCTCAAACAGAGTTCTTAAACCTCGATGGAGCCAAGAAGGCCGCAGACGTGAAAAAGCTACACCAATCGGTCAAAGATCAGCTCGAAAGAACCAATGCCCTACGTGTGAAGAATGCCAACAAGGGCAGGAAGCACGTGTCTTTTGAAGTTGGAGAATGGGTGTGGTTGCACATGAGACCGGAGCGTTTCCCGGACAAACGCAAATCGAAGCTATCGCCTCGCGGAGACGGCCCATTCAAAATCTTGGAGAAAATCAATGACAACGCCTACAAGCTCGAGCTCCCAGGTGAACTTAAGGTATCTACTACATTCAATGTTTCTGACTTAGCTCGTTTTGATGCAGGTGATGATGTTTTGGGGTCAAAACCTCATGAAGAGGGAGGGAGTGATGAGGACATCGAGTCAACGACCCAAGTCATACAAGCACCACTAGTACCAAGTGGACCAGTGACTAGAACCAGGAGCAGGGACATGGAAAAGAAGTTCAACATGTTCATGGACCAGCTCAGACAAGAAGGTTTTTTCAAGACGGACACTAGTCAGCTAAGCCCGTTTGCGAGCAGTTATTGGGCCGATTCTTTGAAGCAGGATCCACTCATGATCCCGAACGATCCAGAAGGCGATCCACATATGGATTTGAAGCTCTTTGAGTCTAGTTTCCAGAACACTAGAGATCAGCCCAAGTCTCCTTACCATTCGGACCAGAACGTCCATACACTGAAGACATATCGGCTGGATCCTTTGCTGGCCGATAACACTAAGTGGCCACTCATCAAGCCCAGGCTCGTGGCCCACTTATCTATGGTCGATTTCACTTCACCAGAGACGACTTAGGCTCAAGGAAGGTCATTAGTTGGGTTTGTAAGTCGTTTGGTGCTCTTTTCCCAACCTTCGTTTTTATCCCACTGGGTTTGCGAAGATGGGTTTTTACCGAGGCTAAACGGCTTGCAATATTATTCGCCCAATTAATGACCCTCTGCAAGCCTTGAAGACCAAGCACACGAGGCCCCCCTTCTATCTCTCTTAGTCTTTTTAATTCTTTTGTAAACGGGACTATATTGTTAAGGACCCGTCTTATTATTTCTTTTTCGATTTATTCCTTTTCTTTTGGGCGTGTGTTTTCTTTAAAAACCCTAAAGCTTTGTCCTTTCTTCCGCACGCAGACAATAAGATTTTTTCTTGGTTATTTTTGAGTTTTTGTTCTTCACAAAAACGTTTCCTCTCTTTAGATCGTGAGTGAGTCCGATCCTTAGGGAAACCCCTTGAAGTATCAAGAGACCGTCGCCTCTCTTGTGGTTCTCATCGCCCCACCAGCAACATCCATCTTATCCCGTTGACAGAAGAGAGAGACCTTAGTCCAGCTTCTTCAACACTTGAGCACGTATCATATGTGCATCGATCGACACCAGTTAAGCATCGATCGACACCAGTTAAGCATCGATCGATCCTGTGCAAATTTACTTGCATCGATCGACACCTAGGAGTATCGATCGACACCTAAGGTGTGCATCGATCGATACCAAGGAGTATCGATCGATACCAACGTTGTTTGGTTCGATATTATCTTTAGAATTGCGATTCTTAAACTTTATATCGGTACTAATTGAAGTTGTGTTTCTTTTTTCTTCATAGAATGACAATCGACGTTGAAAACAACTCTGGAATGGTGGAGAAAACCAATGACAAGGTGGAAAAAACGGCTGCGAGCCTGATTGAGACGGTCAAAGTTCCATCTGGGAATCATGTCGCTCCTCCAACCAAGTTTGATGGGACAGCATTCAAGATGTGGAAAAGGAAGATGTTCTTCTATCTGACAACACTGAATCTGCAGAAATACACCAGCGAGGTGAAATATGTTCTCCTAGAAGATAACACTGATCCACGTGCACTTGCGAGTGTCCACGCTTGGGAACATGCTGACTTCTTGTGCAAGGGCTATATTCAGAATAGCCTTCCGGACTCTCTGTTTGGGGTGTACGAAAACGCTGAGACTTCAAAGGATCTGTGGGATTCCTTAGACAAGAAGTATCGCATTGAAGATTCTGGTACTCAGAAATTCACTGTGGCAAAATTCGAGCAGTACAAGATGCTGGATTCAAGACCACTGATGGAACAAGTCGATGAGGTGCAGAGGCTCCTACACGACATTCATGCTGAGGGTATGCGGTTGTGTGAAACCTATCAAGGTTGCTGCATCATTGAGAAGCTACTTCCTGGTTGGACGGACTTCAAAAACTACCTCAGGCTGAAGAAAAAGAAGATGAGCCTTGAAGATTTGATTGTTAAGCTCCGCGTAGAGTCTACGAATCGGGAACAACAAATCGGTGTAGGTGTGAAAATTCGCGAACACAATGCGAACATGGTTGAACACCAAAACACCAATCAAGGCAAGTGGCAGAACAAAGGACGCCTGAACAAAGGCAAAGGGAAGATGCCACCAAAGAACTTCCAGAAGTTCAGGAACAAGAGTGGTCAGAATGGTCAGACTTCTGATAATGAACTTTTTACGGTTCGCACAATTAACCCATTGTGCACAATACCACAATCTAATGGTATGTCATTGTAGCACTTAGGGATCGAATCCACAAGGAGGCACGAGAACAACACACAGAGAATACGAGACACTTCTTAATCTAAGCTAATCAAATAAAGGTTTTCTAATGATCCTAATCAATTTAAAGACAAGATAATAAATAACCAAGCATATAACAAAGGTAAT
>PKML01057765.1:210165-236143 GCA_002933935.1 Eutrema yunnanense | reverse complement strand
TCTACTAGAATGGGAACCTCCTTGAGTGTGTTGTTGATCCAAGCGTTTGATTCTAGAGGATAGATCTTCAAATTTTGCGTTGAGATCGTTGTATGAGCAATCCACCTTATTGTGAATCTCGATCATCTTCTTATTCAACTCATTTGCTCCAAGAGCTTGCCCCGTCAAGAGTTGTTGAAGCATACCCTTCATTTCGACATCTTGTTGCAGTTGCGGTGCAAAAGATGGTTTGCTTGGGTAACCACATTGGTTTTCTTGTAATTGGTTTCGAGGAACAAACCCTTGTTGCGGGAAGTTGGAGTTGAAGTCTTTGTTGTAACCGCCTTGGTTTCCCACAAAGTGAACTTCCTCTTGGTAACTTTTGCAATCTCCTACATAGTTCAATTGCCTTTGTGTGGCCTCCAAGACCTTGTCTAACTTCTCATTTAGGGCTTTCATCTCCCTTCTTGTTCGGTCCTCATATTCTCCACTTCCTCTCAAAGCTATATCATAATCCTCACCATAATTCCCATTGCTTTGGGCAAGATTCTCAACAAGCTCCAACCCATCATCAACATCTTTTCCAAGAAAGTTTCCATTGCTCGCCGTGTCTAGAAGCATACGAAACTTGGGCAAAACTCCTCGGTATAGAGTGCTTAAGAGCGATTCTTCGGAGAAGCTATGGTGTGGGCATTGCATTTGGTAGCTCTTGAACCGTTCCCATGTTTCGCAAAAGCTCTCGTTCCCCTTTTGAGTGAAGCTCGAGATCTCGTTTCTCAACCTTGACGTTCTTGTAGTAGAGAAGAACTTGGCAAGAAAGGCTTTCTTACATTGATCCCAAGAAGTGATGGATCTTTGAGGTAGGTTCTTCTCCCATTGGTGGGCTTTGTCTCCAAGAGAGAATGGAAATAATCGAAGTTTGAACCCATCCTCGGAAATTCCGTTGATCTTGACCATTCCACAAATTCTATCAAATTGATCAAGGTGGTCTAAGGGATCCTCCACCGGTAAACCGTGGAACTTGTTTCCTTGCACCATGGAAATGAGACTCGCCTTGATCTCAAAATTATTACTCTCCACCGGTGGTGGATGTATACCGGCGCGATTTCCATGGGCGTTGGGAGCATCACCCGCTCCAATCAACCTCGGTGCTCTAACCCTATGAGCAACCTCTTCTCGGTTCTCATTTGCATCTCTAACCGGTGGTGCAAGATTCATATTCATACCTCGCCTTTGAAAGTTCATGCACCTATAGAGAGAAGAGCAAACAAGGTGGAAAGATTAGTAAACAAAGAAAATAAAACTTAGTCTCAAAAAGAGTCCTAATCCCTATGGCTATTGCTAAACCTCCCCGGCAACGGCGCCAAATTGATAGTGAACTTTTTACGGTTCGCACAATTAACCCATTGTGCACAATACCATAATCTAATGGTATGTCATTGTAGCACTTAGGGATCGAATCCACAAGGAGGCACGAGAACAACACACAGAGAATACGAGACACTTCTTAATCTAAGCTAATCAAATAAAGGTTTTCTAATGATCCTAATCAATTTAAAGACAAGATAATAAATAACCAAGCATATAACAAAGGTAATTAAAAGACTAACAAGTTTTGAACTAAAACGTAACAAAAACGATTTAAATAAGAATAAGCAAACGAACTTCGGGTAATGGTAATCGACTTGGACATTCTCTAGCTAAACCATGATACTCAAACAATGCTAATCCTTAGGCCTTAGATCACTAATTTAGACTAATCCACTTCCATGAAAATAATCACTTCACTAATCACTTAATTGAGAACAAACTTCCATTTGCAATTAAATGATCAACAAGCATTAATCTCAAGTCTAAATAGCCATTAAACACCCTAGACATCCATTTCCATAGGCTAGGAATGTAAAACACTTGCTAAGTTTGGTTGAGGAATTTCATCGAACACCTTCCGGGCGTGAAATTCCTTAAGTTCTAAACCAACTTTTTCAAGGCTAATCTAGCATTAATCACACCTAACAAGTAAGGATTCTTCATAAACTAAGTCCTAAGCATCATGATTTAGCAAGAAAACATCTTAATCTACCATACCCAAAGTTCTAAAGAAACTACTCACAAACCATGATAATCTCAACAAATCCTATGTAGGAGGTGTTTAGATTCATGGTTAGATGATTAGAAATAGATAGATAGATGAAAAGAAACAAGAACTTTCATAAAAACACTAAGAATCTCTTAAAATCTCCAAACTCTCTCTAAAAAGAGTGTTTTTGACAAGTTAAAATGAGATATATCCACAAACAATAAGGTTTTTGGCCTAAATATCAAAGCAGGTCGTAGGTTGCAGCGGTCTACAGTTGCCCGATGCAGCTGGCCGCTGTGGATTTCCGGTTTTGCTCCGTTTGCAGGCCAGGCGGACATGCGCTTACTAAAGTTGTCGTATCTCTCTAAAACCAGATCGGAATGACTTGAAAATGGTTCCATTGGAAATCTAACTCACATATCTACAACGTTCATGAAGAATTCTGAAGCTAAATCCGAATGGAAACTGTCTTTCCGAGTCGATCTTTAAAGCACTTCGGACGGACTCTGCATTTTGCTCAGGAGGGAACCACAGCGGTCTGGCTCTCCCCGCTGCATGACCGCTGTGAATCTCTGTGTTTTCGACAGGAGGATCCGCAGTGGTCACTGTAGACCGCTGCCACACACCGCTGTGAGCTCCATGTAGCTCATTCGCGCGCCAGACGGACGTATGCTCAGTGAAATGGTGATAACTTCCGCAATACAGCTCAGAACTTGATGAAACAACGTCCGTTGGAAAGATGACTCCATTACCTACAAACTTTATCAAGTGTTCCAAAGCTGAATCTGAGCGCAAGAGCTTCTTCTGACTCAATCTTTAGAACACATCAGATGGCTTCTGCATTTTTCTTGATTGTTTGGGTTTATTTTGCCCCATGATCTTGCTCCAAGCTCCAAAATGATTCCATAAGCTCCAAGTGGTACCTAAAAGACCCCATAGCACACAAACATATGCAAAAACTAACCTAAGACTCATTAACTCTAAAATGGATGCAAACTAGACCAAAAACAATGAAATGAATGCAAAAAGTCACAAAATGCTAACTAAAATGTATACTAATATGGGCTAAATTATGCAACTATCAACTTCTCAAAGGTTCTCATGAGTGTGTAACTTCTGTGGAAAGCAAGGACACAAATCCTTCGAGTGTCGCAGCAAGAAGGCTCAAGCTAACTTGACTGAAGCTCACATGTGTGCTGTGGTCACTGAGGCCAACGTTGCTGAAAGCCATCCGAAGACTTGGTGGTTCGATACTGGTGCAACCAGACACATCTGTATGGATCGTGAGATGTTCTCGACATACACGGAGAACAAGAGTGGTGATAAGCTCTTGATGGGTAACTCCGCCTCGTCGACAATTGATGGTCACGGAAAGGTTGTTCTGAAGCTCACCTCTGGACAGGAACTGGTTCTCACGAACGTCGTCCATGTACCAGACATGCGCAAGAATCTGATCTCTGGATCGCTCATCAGTAAGCATGGATTCTCTGTGAAGCTTGAAGGTGATAAGCTGATCCTAACGAAGAAGGGGATGTATTTGGGAAAAGGGTTTGTTTGTGATAATCTGTTTAAGATGTCTGTTGAGGCAGTAATCCGTAAGGATAATGTAACCGAGGCATCCACCTCGAAGAACCCTAAGTATAATGATAAGAAACCATTTACTTATCTTGCTGAGTCTTTTAATATTTGGCATGAACGATTAGGACATGTTAATTTCAAGTCTATGAGTAGATTGATGAACATGAATATGATTCCTAAATGCAAAATAAGCAAACACAAATGTGAAGTTTGTGTCCAAGCCAAACTCACTAAAACGCCATCTCCCAGCGTTCAAAGAACAACCGAATCTCTAGGTTTAATTCACACAGATTTATGTGATTTAAAATATATTCAAACTAGAGGTGGCAGGAAATATTTCGTGACCTTCATAGACGATTGCACGAGATATTGTTACATCTTTCTACAGCGGAGTAAAGATGAAGCATTGGAAAATTTTAAAGAGTACAAGCTGGAAGTTGAAAACCAACTTGGAAAGACCATAAAAATGGTTAGAAGTGATAGAGGAGGAGAATATAGTGAACCATTTGATGCATTCTGTAGAGCACATGGCATTATTCATCAAACGACAGCTCCCTACTCACCGGAATCCAATGGAGTTGCTGAAAGGAAAAACAGAACTCTCAAGGAAATGATGAATGCAATGTTGCAGGAATCTGGGTTAGCCCAGAACATGTGGGGGGAAGCTCTGCTTACCTCAAATTATATCCTGAACAAAATCCCACACAAAGTCACAGGAAAAACTCCTTATGAACTTTGGAAAGGTAATGTACCTTCGTATAAATACCTGAAAGTGTGGGGGTGCCTGACAAAAGTTGCAGTACCACTTCCGAAAAAGGTCACTATTGGACC
Organism: Eutrema yunnanense; assembly: GCA_002933935.1. Classification (NCBI taxonomy): domain Eukaryota; kingdom Viridiplantae; phylum Streptophyta; class Magnoliopsida; order Brassicales; family Brassicaceae; genus Eutrema; species Eutrema yunnanense. The sequence continues at coordinate 231,675 of PKML01057765.1, read as the reverse complement.
TAAGATGGTAGATTGCATTTTCATCGGATATGCGCACAACAGTAGTGCCTATCGTTTTCTGTAACATAAATCAGATATATCAGACATTCATGTAAACACAATAATGGAGTCAAAGAATGCATCCTTCTTCGAAAATGTGTTTCCATGTAAGGATAGAGGAAATTCTAAACGAACTCGTGACGAACGAGATGCTAGCAATGAGGCAAGCACTTCTGGCACTTTTACAAACGAAGATGCAGAAGAAGAAGAAGTTGAACCTAGACGAAGCAAGAGAGCTCGTAAGGAAAAGACATTTGGCTCTGAGTTCATAATAGCATTCCTAGCGGAAAGTGGTCCAAGAACTTTCATGGAAGCAATGTCTACACCCGATGCACCTTTCTGGAAGGAGGCATCTAATAGTGAAATCAACTCAATTATGCAAAATCATACTTATGAGTTGGTAGATCTACCTCAAGTTTGCAAACCTCTTGGGTGTAAATGGGTCTTCACCACAAAGCTAAAAATCGATGGCTCTATAGACAAGTATAAGGCCAAACTTGTGGTACAAGGTTTTCGTCAAAAGGAAGGACTGGACTTCTTTGACACTTATTCTCCAGTGACGAGAATAACTTCGATTCGCATGTTGATTGGAATCGCAGCTTTAAGAAACCTTGAAATACATCAGATGGATGTCAAGACTGCTTTCCTAAACGTAGATTTAGAAGAAGAGATTTATATGAATCAACCTGAGGGTTATGTTGCTCCCAGATAAGAGAAGAAAGTCTGTAGACTTGTGAATTCGCTATACGGACTCAAGCAAGCTCCGAAGCAATGGCATGAAAAGTTTGACAGTGTAATGATGTCAAATGGCTTTCACATTAATGAATGTGATAAGTGCATCTATATCAAAAGTACTTCACAAGGATATGTGTTGTTGTGTTTGTACGTAGATGACATGCTAATCATGGGAAGCAACAAAGATATAATCATTCAAACAAAGAACATGCTAAATGGAAAGTTTGATATGAAAGACATGGGATTAGCGGATGTAATTCTAGGAATTAGGATTATTCGAAATTCAAAAGGAATAATCTTATCTCAAGATCATTACGCTACAAAAATCCTAGAGAGGTTCAAGACCTACTCAAATGGGACTGCAAAAACTCCGCTTGATCCTCAACTTCATTTGACAAAGAATTCAAGTGAAGCAGTGTTACAAGTGGAGTATGCAAGAGTCATCGGGAGTCTAATGTACTTGACGAATTGTACTAGACCCGATTTAGCACACTCGGTAAATGTACTAAGTCGTTACACGAGTAATCCAGGTCATACTCATTGGAGGACCATAACTAGGGTATTAAATTATCTAAGATACACCAAACGTTATGGGCTGCACTTCGGTAAAGAACCAGCAGTGCTGGAAGGGTACAGTGATGCCAATTGGATTTCAGATTCAAGAAACTCCAAATCCACGAGTGGATATGTCTTTACTCTTGCTGGTGCAGCAATATCCTGGAAATCTTCCAAACAAACACTCCTGGCCAGATCAACCATGGAGCCAGAGTTTATAGCTTTAGACAAAGCTGCTGAGGAAGCAGAATAGCTTCGAAACTTTCTGGAAGATATCCCGATGTGGGAAAAACCAGTGCCAGCATTACGTGTACATTGTGATAGTCAGTCGTCTATCTCTCGGTGAGTAGTCTATATAATGGCAAATATAGTCACATAAGAAGACGACATAAGACCATTAGACAATTGATCTCAACTGGTGTACTTACGATAGATTACATCAAGTCGGCTGATAACCTAGCGGATCCATTTACCAAAGGTTTGCCGCGAGATCAAATTGTAAAATCATCAAAAGGAATGGGTTTAAAGCCTATAGACAAAGATGACGTTTGACGTACACCCCACCTATGTGACTGGAGATCCCAAGATCTAGGTTCAAAGGGAAAACAAAGTTGAACTGATTCAAAATTAAGCACTATGAGACAATGTCTCTGCCCAGTTCCTAGGATGATAAAACAGTGCTACCTGTGAATAGTAAGGATAAGCGTTGGCTTTTAATGATTGCATAGCTGTGTAATAGTGGAGTGTGACAGGACACTTCTGAAAACAAGCTGATAAAAGATCACCTAATGAAGTGTGAAATGAGGGCCGTTTCTAGGAGAATGAAAGTGAAGGCTATATTCTCCAAGTTCACTCACGAAAAACCAGGAATATTCAAGGCCAAAATGAACACAATAGAGAACAAATTTCTACGAGAAAATGTCGCTGTGCGATACCTGTTGTCTAGGTTTACATCAAAATCTGGGTGGTTCAAGACATCATGTTCACCTCCTAGCCGAGTAAATCCAACAGATATTAAATATGATTGGTTCAAAGCTGGAAAACGCTACCTCTCAGATACAGTTACATTTTCGTATACTCTCGAAAAGTCTGTCTAGTCTAGTGAGTCAAGTCTTGTCTAGTTAAGTCTGTCTAATAAAGTCTAGTCAAGTCTGTTCAGTCGTCATATGTTTAGAGTCATTTCTATTCATGTGGGGGATTGTTGGAACTATTTTTTTATCAAAGCTTGAGGGCTTGATAAAATTGTGTTAGTGTGAAAAGAAATGAGTTAAGCTCATTCGAATGCAATGTTTTCATTGGCTGAGAAATGTTTTCTCGTGTATAACAAGAGAGAAGAAAAGACCACACGCGCGTCGATCGCATCTTGGGCCTGATGGGATCGTGAACTTTTAGAGGTATCGATCGATACCCCTTGGTGGGCCGAATTAAAAATCGCAGCCGTCTAGAATATTCTGAGGAATATTCCATATATGTCTGGGAAAAACCCTAGCCTCTCTCCTATATATACTGGCCGATTTTCACCTTAAAAATCATCCTCTGAAACACTAAAAACACATCCTAAAAGTTCTAGCAAAAGTTCTTTCAATCCCCTACTGCTTAGGGTAAGTTTCTATTCGAGAGTATCGTAGTTATAATGTTTGACAGATCTTATATCAAGTGTAGATGATACAGATAAACTTTGGTTGTATCCTGGGACTCATGGATCTATTATAATCCGTCGCACTACGGAAAATTCTTTGAGTTAAGGAAAGAGATTCATCTCGCCTCCTCAGACTAATTTATTGTTTTATCGTTTTATGAATCGTCTGTTCCTTACTGTTTATTTATATAATCGTGATTAAATCTTATCCTGTCTATTGTGCGAATTTCTGGTCCTACATATTGTTCAGATTATCTAAAATTTTCTTTAATTTCTTACATGGAATATGTACCACTTCATAGACAATGTGCAATGTAGAGGAATATTTTTTGTTAAAGGCAAAAAGCTCAGGGTAAACGAAAAAATGCTTCAACATAGAAGCTTTGGACAAGGCCTAAACTTGATCAAGTTTATTCTCCTTTAACAAAAAATTATGAAGCTATGATAAGATTGACTTTTTGTTAAAGGAGAATAAACTTGATCCTCTGGGTTTCTTTGCCAATCGTATGTATTACTTGCTGTCAGTTTATAATTATTTCACTACTGTTTTACAACGTCTTTCAGAAAGCAACTCGTCGCCATCATAAAGATATGGCAACAGCTTGAGGAAACAGTGCACCAGATGATGGTAAAAAATGTAGCTATCTTTTCCTAATCTGGTTACAGTACAAAGTTTGCTATTCAGGGTTGTCGCTTAGCTTAGGATCTGTTGCTATCGATTAACACATTGAGTTCAGGGAGGGAAATCAGCTGATACTCTCAATAGAAATGTTATAACTAAAGGTAAGTAGTCAAATATATATGAGTTCAAAAAAAATTAAACAAATATTATTCATAACTTTTAATGGTAAAGAAACTGAATACTACTCATAAGGAGGAAGATGAAATACAAATTTCCAACATGGACAGAAATGGAAACACACTTCCACCTACTTTTTAATATTTGAATAAATCCAAATGATATTTCGCTAAGCTGGGATCATTTAAAAAAAAAAATTGAAACAGTTTGGGATCATTGAGTTTACTACCAAACAAACATATTACATACTCGGAAATAGACTTTTAGATCTAGCAGATCGGCTTAATTGTATATTATAGAGTAAAATTTCCAACAAACTTAACAAAGTCAGGGAGAACAAAATCTATGTCATGAAACTAAACAAACAAATAAAAATACATAATTAGAAAATATAACTACACACCTATAGTGCTTATAATAAGAAAATGTTAGACTAAACCAATATAGGAAAAGTAAAATTAGTATAAAAATATAAAATTAGGTGAACAACACCATTTTTTATTTTATTCAGAGCATAAGGTTTTCTTAGTATTACATTATTACTTGACTATTACAAATATATTGAGAAACACTCGTAAAGACTTAGACCCATTTCTTGGGCGCAAACTTGTCCTCAAGGTCTTTGGCGACATTGGAATCTAACTTGAATGCCTGACCCAGAACCTGTGGATCAATTGAAGGCTTTGATCCAAACACGGTGTTTGCGATTGTGATGACACCAGCGTTCTGGCTACTGAGTCCTGCAAAGGCCACTGCCGGGGTTTTCCCGATATTGACTTGAAAATGGATCATCCCTATTGGGAACACGAACACATCGCCAGGATACAAAATTTTAGCGAATAAACGGTTATTGTCTTGATTGAAAGAGACAAAACCGACATATAACATTCCCTCGATAAGAACAAGGATCTCAGTGGCACGAGGGTGCGTGTGAGGTGGGTTTTGACCACCATATGGTGCATAGTCTATGCGAACCAAGGATATTCCCATAGTGTTTAGGCCTGGAATCTGATCGACATTGACCGTTGTCACATTGGATTTGACATCATTATCAGTGTTTCCGGCCTTATTGAGGCCTGAATAGAAGAAGTCGTCTGCCTTCGCCTGCTTCGGATCCTTACAGAACTTACCATTCACGAAAACTACACATAGACATATTGTTTTGAAAAGTATATATTATAACATTGGATTTAATCATAATAAATGAGAAAAGTAAGTAGATAACTAAATGAAGTGGATATTGTTCATACCACCATTGTTGAGGTTCTTAACGGCTACACAGAAGTCTTGGAGTGGACTTGACGTGGTCCAAAGTCATTCTATACATTTGTATTTAGAATTTTTCGAAGTGGCAGTTGAAATGTTTAACAAGTCTATTGTAAACTTAGTCTCTATTAATTAAATCGGATTTGCATGACTATATAGAGAAAGTTGGTGTAGTTAGTACGGTTAGTATCGAAGGGACAAAATGAGCAAAACAAACGCACACAAATATAATGATAAGTTTTGAAATTAATTAAGTAGCAAACATCAATTAAATTATTTCTGTTCTTCCAATGATGATGTAATGGTACAGTTTAACCGTGATTATGCAATTTCTGTAGCGTAATCACATTTCGGCAAAACTAGAGACATGCAAAGAGATTAGCCCTTTATGAACCTTTCTGAATAATTTGTTCAGAACAAACCTATATACTATCAATAAATATAAAATATGTGAAAACTATACTTTTTAAGATTATGTGAGGGTGTATATCTGAAAATATTTTATCATAACGGCATCGTAACTGTGCCTCCTATCTCGATTTGAGGAAAATATTATGCAAAGATGATATATACTCCCTCCGTTTTTAGATGAGTGATGTTTTAAGGTTTTTTTTTGTTCTCAAATAAGTGATGTTTTCAGTTTTCAATACAAAATTAAATAATTTTTTTATTGTTTTTGACCATTTGTATTCTACAGATTGTTTTCTTATTGGTTGAATTGTGTTTAAATAGATAATAAATAATGTTTTTAGTATGAAAAATAAAAATTAAATGAATCCTTAATCTGTGTGCAAAAACTTTAAACATCACTTATATTTAGAACATAGGGAGTACTATCAATAGGTGATCACTTCGCTTTATTCATTTATGGAAAACATGATTAAGATCTTTGCACGACAATCAAATCACAATGTCATTCAGAAAAGGTGATACAGAGATCACAAAGCAGCATAAATATTGATAATATTCCCTCCGTTTCACAGAGTGTCGTTTTAAGGTTTTATTTTTGTTTCACAAAGGGTGTCGTTCTATGTTTTCAATGCATAATTTTAAACAAAAATCCATTTTTAACCTTATTGTTTTAATGTATTAATTAGAGAGAGAAAAATTGTTTAGTGTATTAATAAGGGGTAATATGAAACTTTTAATAGTTTTCTTACTATGTGTGAACTGTGAAATGTATCAAAAATAGGATTTAACATGCGCTCATTATAGCGGAGAGTAATTTTTTATTAAAAATTGTTTTGAAATTTAAGAAAATTGCTTTTATCTGAATTTTACAATATAGTTAACTAATGATTATAGATAAAGCTGTCAATTTGTAATAATTTGTCTATTTAACCCGTTTTGCAGTGAACTAAAATATTATTCGGGCTAACCCGTACAAACTTATAATCTTGAAAACATAACTCTAATATGCACCGTTAAATGATTCTAGTTTTTGTGGTTAGTCTACAAACTCTTTTAAAAAATAGTTTTCTTGTGTCTAACTTTTTATAAAATTAATAAAATATTTTTCAATTTTGTTTTGATATATATAGCAAGATTTTGAATAGATTTTTTTATTTGAATATATATGAATTGATTATTATTTTAAAATATATTGTATTAAAAATAATTAAGAAATTAAATAATAAATATCCTCTTTAATGCAAATATATAATTTCCATATTCTAATCAATAATTTTAAAAGACTATTATATCTTTTTCTATTTCAATTATTCTTTGTTATTTGTAATGACATTTCATGTAATAACTTACAAAACATAGTTCATTTTAAAAAATGTTTTAAATAATATTATAGAGATAACACTTTTTGTGAAACAAAGGAAATATTAGTTTTGCTGTTGATTCCTCGAATATCCGGAACAGTCAACTTTTTAAGACTATTAGATGGTCAAAACAAATACCAAAAACAAAAGAGACAAGTACCAAAAACAAAAGAGAAAAAGGATAGTTCTCAATTTTATTAATCAAATCATAAAATTTCCTTAAAAACTAAACATAAAAAACTTATGTATAAGAAAGCTCAAAAACCCAAAAACCCATAATTTCATCTAATAATCTTAATCGAAATAATCATACTCAAATAAGAGAATATAATTTCGTCTCACGCCCGATTCCCGAACAGATGCCACACATACTCTTGTAATGGTTATTTTGCCTAATTTTCTATCGGCCCTCCATGTACTTGAGTTGCCCACACTAGATGCATCATCATCTCGATCTATTATTGGTGAACTTCGGTGAGAAATTGCCACTAGTCTCGCATCTTCTACTCGTTCAAATTTCAATTAGGTCTATGTTGCCTTCCTCGTATACTCGTATATGTAGATTGATCTCCAATACTTTTTATTAAAGTACATAAGTACATGAGCTTTCAACTCAAAACCAATTGGTAATGAGTGGATTATCTCATATCTTTTATATATTACTTAAAATTTTTTCCACCTTCCGATGTGAGATATCATTCCCTAATATTTTGTTTTGTACTCTTTGCAAAGATCTTTAGATATAACATAAAGCTAATTATTTGTGTGATAATAACCTAAGAGACCTGATAAATAACGAATCAACTTAGTTCTCATACCAAATAATAATAGAATATAAACGCTAAAAATCGGAAGTCCGTTGATTTCTCGAAATAGTCGGACGAAGGCTTTTTTTTAATATCGTTCAATCGTCAAAATAAATATCAGACATAAGAGAGATAAATATTCAAAGAAAATATCTATTTATTTGATGTAGATCTATCGAAGTTGCCAAGTTTCTTTAATATTTCTATTTAATGGGTTGTTTTGCTAACCTTATTCAGGGCAGTTGAGTAATTTTTTTCTTGGTACCTCCATGTAACAAGGCCAAGTGACTAAATCTTTGACCATGAAGCTTTGATTAGGTATCCACTATCCATGAAGCTTTGATTAAATGCTAATATTAGAAAAATATGTGACTAAATCTGTAACATCCCGATTTATAATATAGTATATGATGGTGCATGTCAAGAGATTTATAAGAATTGATTTGACTAACATATGTTACTAAAGTACACTTATTTTTTCGGTCACTTGTCCAGAGAGAACTCTAGAGTTAAGCATATTTGAACTGGAGAAATTTAAAGATAGTGACCTATTGAGAAGTGATTTCCGGTATAGTGCAAGTGGAGATAAAATACGGAAAAAGATCACGTGGTGATTTGAAGGAATAGTAAACAAGTATGATGAACCTCTCGAAGTACCTCACCAGCTGTCAGACGAGGGTGCGGCCCACGTGTCGAGAGAGGGCGTGGGGGCCTACGAAAGGTGGCGGCCGGGGCGTTATAACTGGTATCATAGTCGAAGCTAGACGAGTGTGGAGTCATGTGGACTCACACTGTTGGGGGGGGGTGACGGTCTTGGTTCGCAACAAGGACGTTACGCTCTGCGAGTGGGGTGATTGTAACATCCCGATTTATAGTATATAGTAGTGTATGTGGAAAGGCTTATAAAAAATGATTTGGCTATCTATATCACCAAAGTGCATTTATTTTTTTGGTCAGAGAACTCCATAATTTTTTTTTTCATTTTTGGCGTGGACCAAATTTATAATAATCGCCTTATGCTCCTATAACCCTGAGCACATCATTGTAAGTCCATATACATTTTTTTTTATTTAGTGTGTTTTGTATTTATAAAAGTTTATTAAGTATATGATGTTAGTTGTTTTTGTGAGTTTGTAATTAGTTTACATGGATGGAAGAAAATCAGTTGGATTTTTAGTAATTGAAAATCATGACAAGTATAGTTTGTTTAGAATTTTTTTCTTAAAAACGAAAGAGAATAAAAAGCTGAGGTCGATGCATAGATACATCAATTGGACGACAGTTGAAACTCCACAAACAAAAGTGTGCTTTTTACGCCCCTAGTAACAATGCGACAAGATTCAATTTTAATGTAGGTGCAGCCTTGCAGGGTGGATCTAGAATTTTTCTTATTAAAAATAGTATTATACTAAAATCAAAGTAACACCTTACCTTTATTTATTATTTTAATAAAAATTTCATTGTTATTGTTTCATTAGTGACATTTTTAAAAAAAATTTGGATATTATTAACAACTACTATTAATTAATATGAAAATTAGTTATGAGACGATGACACTATGCAACCGCTACTGCTCACCGTACAAAGACCACTACATCCCTATATGTATGCAACAAGAGCTAAATGAGATATAAGATAATTGCGTATGTTAGTGGATCTCATCCTATTTTATTCTTATTCTTCATCCTCATCTTCTCTCTCTTCATTTTATTGTTTCTTTTCTTTTTCCCCCTCTCTCTTACTCTCCATCTCTCTTCTTCTCTTCATCTTCTTTTTTCGTTCTTTCCCAGCTACAATTTTTCTCATTCTGCCGCCGTCGATGCTCAGAAAAAAGTTTCTCATTGGGTCTTCATCTTGATTTGAGAAGGCCTCATCCTCCATTGATAAAAGAGCGTGATGGTTGGAGAGATTTACATATATGGGTGGTGATTTATTGAAGGTTATAGGGCGACACCGGTAATTCTGGATTCAACCATCATGATCTATTTCTTTTGGTGGGTTGGCGACGATGGTTGGTTCTCAGTCTAGATCTGACTTTCCTTGTGATTTTAGATGTGGATACTCGCCGTTGTTCGTTATCTGCGGATACTCGCCTCTTGACGAGGAAACAGATGTATTCATTCTTCTTGAACTATTATCGGTTGTGCTGTGAACATCAGTTTCTTCCATAAAACGTTTATTGATTTCATGGTTAGTAGATGATTTTGTTTCAGGTTTGAGTAAGGATGTTAACGGGTAATTGTAATTTGTGATAGCAAGTCTTCAAATATGATAAACTTGTTAACAACCAATAATTTAAGTTATCAACCACTTTTGTCCTCTGTTAGTTTATCTTTCGCGTCACCAAAGTTATCAGACATTTGGTGTTGAAATTTTGGCTTCTCTATCATCTCTGTTTTGCAGGCTGAGGTGGAAACGATCATACGTCCTGAAACAGAATTCAACTCTGAAGAGGAAGACCTATCATGGACTGACAATGAACTAATCAAACGATCATATGTCCCAAAGTAGATTGAACTTGTTTTTTTGTCTTTTACCGCCTTCAGTAGGTGTGTCTGTGTAACGGTTTCTTGTTGACGTAGTTAACGACAACCACACATTCATTCGTGAACTCACATAACAAAGATGTCAACTATCCGCCCCCCCCCCCCACATTTTTATAACACAATTGCTAACCCGATTATCATATTGTCCTCCTAAATGGTTATAAGTATTTATATTTGAAATTTAGAACCCTGCTTTGATTATCTTCAATGTCTGTGTAACAATAGATTGAACTTGTTTTTTCCTTATCATGTTAATAAATTATTCGTTAATATGATTCACTGTTAACGAAATTAACGATAGTTACACGTTCTTTCAGGAACTAATACAAAAATATGTTAACTCTCCCCTAACATTTGTATAACACAATCGCTAACTTGATTAGCATATTGTTTTACCCATGCACACGAACTTCATATTTGTTTTGATTACCGTATTTTAACTTATCAGCTAACTCTTTTATTGTTAGCACGTTACAAGTCGCCCTCGTTGACGATGAACGCGAATTCATCAACAAAACCATGTTTGATGTAATAATTGATTTAAGCCGATAACTATAGGTTTAACACATATTTGTAAAGTATCAGATATTATTGTTAACACGTTACAAGTATCAAATATCATTGTTAGCACGTTAACATTTTATATGATAATTACGTTAATAATATAGCAAATAAATACCGCTAACTATATTTTATATATATATATATATATATGTTTTCTTGATCTCCCATCTACATAAATTCATTGCGTTTGTGCTGGTAGATTCACCAATATGTATTGGTATCGAAGGTGGCTGATAACTTTGTTCACCGTTAACCCTAGTTATTATCGTTATCAAATTCAAATGAACTACCGTTAAGTTAGCACCAACATTGTTATCATGTAGGCATCCAACGTTAACGTTGCTCCCATATGAGATAACATTCTTTCATTTGTTGAAAAAAAAACATATGCAACATCAAAAAAGAGTAATGAATATTTTATTATTTTATTCAATCAAGGTGCAAGTGGGCCCACCAACGTCATTATCTCCACAAAATCTTATTGGTAAGTTGCACTGACACATGTATCCATTTATTATTCAAGGTTAGTTATCAACCACACATAAAATTGATTCATCATATCAGCTTTGCTTTACATTTAATGCTCTTGTCGACCCTTTAATATAAGCAAAATATAACTAAAATATGAGCAAAATATATGCAAAATATATGCAAAATATATGTAAAAATATGAATAATGACAAAATAGAAATTATATGTTTAAATGTGAGACACGAAATCTAACTAAGACTACAACAATGAATGCAATAAAATAAAGCAAGTGAAATCAAGACAATTTTCAAAAAAAAAATCGCCCTACGAATTTAATTTAATCATATTATTCAGTAAATTTAATATAAAGTGCAGAAATTCCAATTGTTCCGGTATAATAAACAAACTGTATTGCCCTACGAGTACATTTTTTATCGTAATAAGAAGCTCATTTATCTTATCTGAGTGATATACTGACACAATTTTTTTTATCAGGTTCTTAGCCAAAATGATGGTAAGTACCACATTTTGAGATCTTAGTGTAATATAATAAGCAAGGTGATACAGATCCCGTAGATGGGCCAAAGTGAGAGAGAGAGAACAAGAGTAGTTTTTTTTTTTTAACTTCTAATTTTATTAATTTATTTAGTGTAAGGGTAATACAAGTACGATATTAAACAAGATGGTATTACATTAAAAACAGAGAATAAAACATCTGCTTCATATACTCTCTTTGCCAATTTATCTGCAGCACTGTTCTTCTCACGGTTAATATGACCCAACGAGCATTCAGGTAATTTCATCATCCAATACCGGATATCAATCAATAAATTATCAATCACCGTATGATCTTGTTTCCGATTGATTAAATTCGTCAGCTCCAAATTATCTTCTTCAAACCATACTCTTCTCCATCCTTTAATCTACATCAGTTGAAGTACCTGTAAGAAACTCATTGCTTCTGCTTGTAACGATGATTGAACTGGTTATAACCCAGCAAATCCCAAGCATATGTGTGCTCCTGTGTGATCTCGTATTATCCATCCAACACCTGTAACATCAGAATTGATTCGATAACTACTATCAAAATTACACTTTACCCATCCGTATGGTGGCGGTTCCCATTTTCTATCGCGAATCCCTCCGTATTCATCATCATCATTACCATTACTCAAACTTTGCTCTGTTTTCTTTAACGTTTCCATCCAATCAAATACATCCTGTTTTACCTTTTTCGCATCTTCATTAGGATGAACATGTCGGTGATTGAAGACGAAATCATTTCTGGATTTCCAAATTATCCAACAAACCCAAAATGGCATTATTCTTACCTCTTTCGAATATGAACTGTTCTTATATATCTTCATCATTGTTCTGATATTATCTTCAAGATTCGATGAATGTTGATCAAAGACAGTAATATTCGAACATCTCCAAATTGCTTTAGCATGTATACACTCAAATAAAACATGGTTTATGCTATCAATTTGTATACAGCATCGTTGACACATCGGAGTAATATTGATATTACGACTCCTTAATCTTTCAGCCGTGGGAATTGCTCCTGAAACAGTTCGCCAAAGAAACTGTTTTAACTTTGGAAAAATATCTAATTTCCATATCTGATTTTTGAGTTCCAAGTTTCCACCCGGTGGTTCTACTGGATCATTATCCAGACTGAAATGTGATGCAAGCCAATAACCCGATTTTACTGTGTATGTTGCATCGATACTATACGGCCAAATCCATTGATTTGTCAAAGCATATTTTGATAGGATTGTCTGCTTTACAATACTTGCATCTTCTGTCGTCAATAGCTTATCTATCAATTCCACATTCCATTCTCTTTTACCTTCCATCCATAACTCATTCACTAACATATCGGGATCTTCAATGTCACCATTTACCAATCTCGGAGGTAGAGTTTGTATCCAATTGTCTGTCCAAACTTTAGTCGATTTTCCATCTCCAATTTGTACTCGTAATCCTTGTTGAAGCAGTTCCTTACCTGCTTGTATCGATTTTCATCCATATGAAGGCTGTCCTGCACAAGACGACTGTAAGAATGTCGAATTGTAATGATAACGGCCTGCATACAAACGAGCTAACAAAGAAGATGGATTTGTCAGTATCCTCCATGTTTGTTTAGCTAGTAGAGCTATGTTAAAATTATATAAATCTCTAAACCCCATTCCCCCTTCTCTTTTCGGTAATGACAATCTTTGCCATGCTATCCACGAAATTTTTCTCTTTCCTTGATCTTTTCCCCACCAAAATTCAGATAGAATACTGTTTATATCATCACAAATTGTCTTTGGAATGAGAAAACAACTCATCGAATAAATTGGTTTAGCTAAAAGGACTGATTTTATCAATACTTCCTTTCCTGCAGGAGAAAGAAATTGATTATACCAGCCATCATCTACTTGATCTCTAATTCGTTTTACTATGAATTCAAAGCATTTTGTTTTCTTTCTCCCAAACTGCTCTGGTAAGCCTAGATATTTACCACCACCACCTATTCTATCTATTCCCAATATCTGCTGAACAATGTATCTTCTATCCTCAGAAATACGCATCCCAAAAATTACTGAAGATTTGCTGTAATTTACTTTTTGTCCCGATATTCTTTCATAATTATCAAGTATCCTTGTCATTTCTTCACAATCCTTCACAGTTGCCCGACAAAAAAACAAAGAATCATCAGCAAAAAGTAAATGTGTTATTGTAGGGCAATTTTTTGCAAGCTTCATTCATTGGAATCGTCGTTTTGATTCAGCCTGTGATAGCATTTGGCTAAGAATTTCAGCACATAAAAGAACAAGAGTAGTTTATGGGAAATAAATAAGTAAATGCAAAAAAGAGCAGTGATCAATAAGCGAACATACTCTTGCTTACGGAGCGACATCATTGCATGCAGAACGGTGTTACCTCGGTTGACCTGACCCATTATCTTTAACCTATTAAAGTCCACATATTAGATTGGGTTGGGTCATCCTATTAGTTTTGATCCATTTTAGCATCCCTACTCGCAGCATTGATCAACGGCATAAACGCTGGGAATACATATTCCTCTGTGAACTCAACTTCGCAAATGTCGGCCATTTTTGGTAAGTGTATTTATCTCTCTGGTTCTCTGTAAACTGTAAACTACTTACTACTAACACACAAGGAATGGTATATATAGCACTCCAGTCTTATATATTGTGGGTGTAGTGTTTTAGTCGTTGTTGTTCTCTTCGTTAATTTCCATTCCATTTTTTTTCTTTAATACATTACAAAAATAGTAAAATAGCCGAATCTTTGACAAATTTAAAGTTGGTTGGCCACTTAGTAAAACATGTGATGACTTTTTTTTCTTCATTTCGTATCAAAATAGTAAGATGATAAGATCTGCCAGTGATCATGGGCCAAGATCTACGCACGATGTTGCCTTTCTCATCAGCGGCCGCCACGACGTTGGGAACAGCCTCGGGATTGCAGTTGTCGAGGAGAATGTTAATCATGAAAACGGCTTCACTTCGTATAGCGAAGTGTAAAGCTGTCTGGTTCACGTGGTTAAGCGCCTGAAGATCGGCTCCTCTGGCACGAGCAGACCAAGGGTATACCTATTTGGAATCAAAGGGGTTCAAGTCAGTCCCTGTCCAACAAAAATAGTGGCCTGAATCCAAAAAAAATGTGGCTTTTTGTAAAATTACAAATTTTGAAAAAAAAAAAAAAACCAAAACACTATTTCTGAAAATAACCCTTCTTGCATTATTTCCAGCGAAAACGTTCATTAGACTCACATAGTCTATTTCTTCAAGCATAACTCTCTCAATTATGTGACACAAACCAATTGTTTTTTTGAACAAAATTAGTAAGATTCATTTTTTTTAGAAAAATATCACAAAATAGCACAAAAAATAGTTTTTTTCCAAACCTAGCTCACCAAGTTTAAAATTACAAAATAGCACAAATTATTGTGTAAAAAAATACTTGTTTACTCTTAAATAAATTACAAATAAATAATTTGTGCATTTTTTGAGCATTTTGATATTCACCTTAGTTAATTGACACATATTTTATAAAAGAATAGAGTACAAACCTAAGAGCTAACTTATGTTTCTTATGTTTATGAGGTTTTTGATGTTTTTGACATTCAATCTCAGGGGCACGCTGCCAACCATAATTTTCAATGTTGACCTTAAAATTTTCATTCTTCTCTCTTTGTTCTGGATCCTCAAAATTAAATCGGTCTTCTCTATAGGTCATGTCAATAGAGTAGACGTCACAAATAAGATGTTGTGGCTTAAAATTGCAACGACGATGATCCTTATTTTCTTCTGTCTTATCCTTACCAACTATCATGAACATCACATCCACAACAATGTACCCTTTATAATTCAGAATTCCCAAATCCACTCCGCTACTGCTTTTACAAAGTATAACGGTTTTCCTCTCAATTATTCTGCATTCAACCATTATAACCCCATGAAAACCCTCTAATACAACCCCTTTTACAGGGGCCACAGTAGATTTCATACTCAGTCCAACTTTCAAACGCATACAACGTGGCACCAACTGGATGGGTCTTTAGACGAACTAAAGCCTCTTCTAGTGTATTGTATTTATAGATGGCATCAATCTTATACAGTTTATCCTCCTTATACAGAAGGCGCCTCTCCGTACAGTCAAACTCCTCATGGCCCACTATTTCTCTAGGTATTCCGAATTTTTGAAAGTATGCCCACCCATATTCTAAATCACACCCATAACAACGATGCTTATCTTTTAATTCGTCAATACTTTTAAGAATTATGTACTCCTCCTAGTCAACGTTTTGGATTAGATATATAGAGCATAACGGTGTATATTCTCGGTCCCAACCATGCAACTTCATGTTTCCACTTACCATATCAGTTAAGACATATATGTGTAGTGTTTTAATCGTTGCTTTTCTCTACGTTAATTTCCATTTCATTTTTTTTCTTTAATACATTACAAAAATATTAAAATAGCCGAATCGTTGACAAATTTAAAGTTGGTTGGCCACTTAGTAAAACATGTGATGACTTTTTTTTCATTTCGTATCAAAATAGTAAGATGATAAGATCTGCCAGTGCTCATGGGCCAAGATCTACGCACGGTGTTGCCTTTCTCATCAGCGGCCGCCACGACGTTGGGAACAGCCACGTGATTGCAGTTGTCAAGGAGAATGTTAATCATGAAAACGGCCTCACTTCGTATACCAAAGTGTAAAGCCGTCTGGTTCACGTGGTTAAGCACATGAAGATCGGCTCCTCTGGCACGAGCAGACCAGGGGTGGACCTATTTGGAATCAAGGGGGTTCAAGTCAGTCCCGGTTCAACAAAAATGGTGTCCGAAAGATGAAAAAAACCAGTAAATCCGAAAAAAAATAAACCAAAACACTATTTTTGAAAAATAACCTTCCTTGCATTATTTCCTGCAAAATCGTTCATTAGACTCACATAGTCTATTTTTTCAACCATAACTCTCTCAATTATATGACACAAACAAATTAATTTTTAATTAGAAAATAATATTTTTAAAAAAATCATGGATTACCGTCGTCTTCTTCACTTGGCCTTCGCTTATAGATCTGAAAGGTTTAGGTCCGCCGGCATTTGCCGGTGGGTCCTTCTTTTTCTTTTAAGTTGTCCTTTTGATTTCCTTTTTGTTTTCTTACATATATGATTCCTTCATCAAAATCAATGGGGTATTCGATTTCCAGTTTCCCATATTGTTTCTCTGCAAGTGGTTTGTATTTCTTTCTCTTCCTCTTACTTTTGTAACTTTTCAACCCAATCATCAAATATCTCGCAAGGGAGATATAAAACAGAAGGAGGAGGGAGACAATTCATTCAAAAAGAGAATTCTTTTGTGTATTATGGGACTTACCATCATGGCTTTGTAAGTGATTTGACGCGGTGGAAAAGGATGGAATGGCGGTGATTTCCATTCTCTTTTCTGTCTTTTTTTTTCACCGGTTCTAATTTACAACCGATCCTTTGCCTCACGTTGATATGTGCTCCGCTAACAATGTATTCAGCTAGTCATGTCGGCTCTGAAAGTAGCCATGTGTTTTCTTGTCTCGTGGAAACCGCGAGTGTGTGAGTTTGGCCTTTGCCTTGGATTTCGGAGTTTGAATGATGTTTGACTTTCAAACAATGACATCGTAGGAGAGTTTTATTGGGTTATTGATGTGATTTGGGTATTTGATCTTGGGATTTTGGATGAGTCATATCTGCAATATCAATATCTTATAACGAGCCATAAAGATCAATCAAGAGATCAAATCTGCAAGATGACGGAAAACAAATTTCATTATTGATGTATTCTGGTTTAGAAGACAAAAACAATACTCTGAGATCTCTTACTATTATTTTTAGACACGAGGATGAAGCAAAAAAAAATTGGGATCAATTCGGAAGAAAATCAAAGTCAAAGGTTTTCAAAATGGCTTCGATACTAAATAATTTGTATCAGATTGTCAAAAGTTCATAATTGTTGTTGGAGGCAATGGGTTTTGTAATGCGGTGTGCAATTTGGAGGTTCAACCAAGAGATGCTACACATGCACACATTTCGCATCAGAGTAAGATCGAAGGTAAATAACGGATTTAATAATTCGTTAGCGAGTAAGGCTTGTCTACGGAAAACATCGTCAAATTCACTTTTTTAATGTATCTTTTTCACTATATGGCACATATATATGCTTATGTAATAATTTGTTTTCCAAAAGTTTTGTATACTGACTTTGTAATTTCAATTTGAAATCAATAAAATTATTTGCCAGAAAATATAAACAAAAACAAAAATATGGATTTCAAATTTTGTGCCTTATAAATTTTTAACTTAAAACTAAATATATGGCCCATAAAAAACTAAAAAAAAAGTGGTGGTTCTAGGCCATGGCCTAACCTGCATGTCCTACGGGTCGGTCCTGGTTCAAGTGACACTCCATAAATTTTGAACGAGCCTATTTTTGTTATTTACATTCCATTTTATCTTTTGATCTCGATAAATAAATTTTTAGGGGGTCTATCACTGGTTGAGATGTCAAGTTGCCTCAGATAACTCTTTTGAAAAACATTATCCCCTTGAGCCAATGGTTTCGGGCCCTAGCCTTAAACACTGATAATGAACATTTGCATGTTATCAAATACCTAAAAATGCTCATATCATTGCATTAATTAGGATCGAACCGTAGATGTATGAGAATAACTCACCGAGAATTCGAGACACTTCTTAATCTAAGCGAAATCAAATAAAGTGGAGAATATCTAACAACCTAATGAAATTCAAACAAAACAAACTAGATTAAAGCATAAGACAAGGCAATCAAAGCACTAAGACAATTCAAACTTAGACAAAACGAGGAATCAAACTAGATTGCTAATTGTGGTTTAAAACAATACTAAAAGGCGAATCCTAGGATGAGGTTATTGATTTTGGATGATCCTAGAGCTAATCCATGATGCCAATATACTCAATCAATGCTAATTTTTAAGTTTAGACCACTAATCTAGACTAATTCATTTTCATGGTACTAATCACTTTGCTAATTATTTAATCAAGAACAAATTCTCATTTATGATTAAGTAATCATCAAGCATTAAACACAATATCATACAACCAATAAACTCTTTAGACAACCATATCCATGGGTTAAGCAATTAAATCTCTTAAAAAGTTTTTTAGGGAATTTCATCGAACACCTTCTGAGTGAGAAATTTCCTAAGTTCTAAATCAGCTTGATCAAGCAAGATCTAGCATTAAACACACTAAAAGCGTGATTGGTATCACATGTAGAGATAGGTTGCGTCATTTCAGTGTTGTATCAAAGCCCATCACCAATTGATTTTTTATCCTTCACATGTGTGTCCATATATTGAGTAACTGTAACGTTTATAACGCTAGATAATAGAGAGTTTGTGGGCGTTGTGAATCTTAATGGTTTATTTTTTTTTTAAACATGACATCTTATTTGTGAACAAATATATATTCGAGGAAGATCTTAGAATATTCACACACAAAATCTATATTAATATCTTAATTTATAATTTTTTTTTCAAAACTTTAACATCAATATTGTTTTAAAATTCTCTATAAATACCAAACATCAACTCTAATAATATTCATTCAATTTTCTCTAAGTTACATCATTTTCATTGGTAATTTTAGTTTTTTTTGTTAAATTTTATTCTTATTTATAATCATCTATACGTTCGTAGACCTGTTCATTGTTAATATCATGTTTATAATTCATGCAAGCTCCCGTAGGATTGTTATAGTTGGTTTTGTTCATGCACGTAGGATTTTAATTTTATTTTTTTGTTTTCATGCAGTGATAGAATGGTAAATCAAACACAAGCTTTTCCACAACTAATAATCTTTGATAAATCAATCAATTTTTTTTAGCTTTCAAATGTTATATACTTGTGTTATTTGTATGATTGATATGCTTCTTTATATACATTAATTGTTTAGCCAAAATTTATGTGGAACTATCAATTGAGTCATGGATTATTGCAATTATGCAATGATCAAAATGACAAGGGTCACTGGAAGGGTACATGTCTTGATGGTGAGGAACTCCACTAAAAATGATATCTTGCTCCGTATCGCCGAGCTCTATATCATCCGCATCAATGGCAAGGAGGACCACCAAAAAATTAGAGTGAAACGTTTAATAGACGTCATTCTTCTATGCGTTTGGTGATTGAGCGAACTTTTCGGGTGTGGAAAGGAAAATTTTCTATTATCAAAAATCCAGCACGGTATGACCTATAGACGCAGTGCAAGTATGTTGTAGCGATTATGACATTACATAACTTCATACGAAAATCAAAGAAGAATGATGAAGATTTTCAAGAATATGAACAAATGGAAGATGAAACGCTTGAATTGTCAGATTCAAATGATGATGAAGAAGTTCAACAAAGAGGTTACATGCCCACAGGTGATGCATATATGGCGGGTATCCGAAACAACATTGCAGAGAGTATATGGAGAACTCGTAGATAGTTTTCTTTAAGTTTTGGTTAGTTTTTAATATATTTTTTTTCAATTTCTTGTTTTTAGTTAGTATTTTAATTTTAAATAAATTAGTTTCATTCTTTTTAATTATAAATTTTATTTAAGTCTCCTCTCCCAGCTCCCGCTCCCAACTCTAGCTCCAACTCCTAATTCCAGCTCCCAACTCCCGACTCCCTGCTCCAGCTCCCAGCTTCCGCTCCAGCTGCTTTCATCTACTCTTTCATTTTCCACTTTGACAAATCACGCCTCAAATAAGAAAGAATCTAGAACAATCTAGGCACTAACATCATGGATCTACCCTAAAGATTACCCTAATCTACCTCATCCCAAAGATCTTAAATGATCTACTTACTAATCATGGTAAAACCAACAACCTCCATTAGGAAAGTGTTAAGTATCATCATGAATGATTAAAAGAAGATATATTTAAGAAGAAGACTTAAGAAATTGCATAAACTAAAGATATCTCTTACAAAATCTCATAAAACCTTGAAAAGGAAAGCTTTTGAAAGAGAAAACAAGATATATCATAAAATTTAGGTTAAAACACACACACACATATATATATACTAGATAAGTAACCGCATATATGCGGGTTTGTAATTTAATATTTTATACCCCGTGAAAAATTTTAAAAATAGAAAACAAAATTAGATTACCCGTAAAAATATATAATACATAAATTTAGAAACAAAGTTTGCGATGTAATAAATATATACCTTGAAAAAAAAATTTGGTGAAGAGATACAGTAAATAGTTTTGGATGTAATTGACGTATTACCAAATTGTAGTTTATATAGAGGTGAAAAATTATAATTCTTTTCCTTTTAAGATTAATTTCCTTAATCTAAATGGAAAAACTAAAGAATGTTTTTCCTTTTTATATTAATTTTACTTTTTAGGATTAATTTTATTTTTTAGTAACTTTACATTTTAAGATTATGAATCGGTTATTAAATTTTTGAATTTTTAGGTTTTTTTATTCATCGATTTTAAAATTTTCCAACTTTGACTTGACAAGTGTCGTGATCAGGTGAATTACCAGCTTTGAAACATTCTGTTTTATATAATAAGATTTTCTTATTCTAAACTGAAATATTGTTTTTTTTTTTAATTTTTTTGCCTTTTATCCCTTTTCTTTTTATGATTGTTATCTATTGTTTAATTTTTCTAATTCTAAACTGAAATATGGTTTTCTCTTCTTTTTTAACTTTGGTTTTTATTTATTTTTATTTTTTTAAATCGATAACTAATTCTATATATATATTTTTTTTTAA
>PKML01057765.1:158313-209247 GCA_002933935.1 Eutrema yunnanense | reverse complement strand
GTTTAATTTTTTTTAGTTTACTTTCTTTTTTAGGATGTTAATCTATTGTTTAATTGTTTTATTATAAACATGAAAACTATTTTTTTTCTTTTTTTACAAAATTTAGTTTTTAAGATAAATTTCCTTAATTTAAAAGTAATTTTTTTGTTATTTTGCTAACTTTACTTTTAGAATTAAGTTTACATTATATTTTTTTATTTATTGTTAATATTATGTATCAAAATCTAATTGGTAATTTTTTTTACACGTGTCAAAATCTAATAGATTAACTTGACATGTGTAGCGATCTAGCTAGATAAGGGCCCGCATATATGCAAGTTTGTAATTTAATATTTTATAACCCGTTAAAAAAATAAAACACCAAAAAATAGAAAATAAAATTAGAAAACCCGTAAAAATATATATATCTATATATCTATCTATCTATCTATCTATATATATATAAATGAGAATGTTTCAAAGTTAGTAACTCGAATGATCTCGACATGTGTTAAGTAAATCGATTAGATTTGGACATGTGTTTAATAAAATTTCAGTTATATTTGACACATAAACGAAGATATTTCATAACATCTATACTATTAAAACAGGGTAACATTTTGTAAACAAACAGATTTTAGTCTAATCCCATTCCGGATATCTACTATCCCTACTTTTTATCCCTGTTTCCAAACAAGTTTTTTTAAAAAATCGAGCATATCCAAATTTGATACTAAAAAGATTTGATGCAATATTTAAACTTCCATTTAGATAAACATCATAAAACTTCTCCAACACTCTTCATTCATCTATATAAAGAGACTCTTGCAGTCATTGATACACAATTTTTTAGGTTTCTGTAGAAATTTTAGTTTTATTCTTCTACATTCTTATTATGAAATTTTTGTTAATTATGATGTGTATTGACAAAAAAATCTTTCTTGCAGGACTTCAATGGATTAGCACCAACCGAAGCTGAAGACGGGAGTTTCTTCACATTTCGAAATTAGGAAAAATATTTAGATTGAGGTAAAATCATAAATTTCTTTTCAAGCTTTTTGTTTGTCTTGAATGTTTTTCTAACAATTTACTTTCGACTTCGACTTCTGAGGCTTCGTCAATATAAAAATTCTTGGGTAATACAAATAAGTTTCTTCTGGATTTCAGATTTGTGTTTTTCACATTTGTTGTGAATGTTGTTTTTTCTTTCTGAATTATGTTTAATTGTCTTTCTAATATGTTTCTTCTTCCACATCTTTTTCTTAGATGAGGTCATTGATAGAGAGGAGTTTCGAGCACAAGAAGAAACATAATTGAACTATTCATTTGTAGAACTTAACAGATTTTAAAAGTGTTAAACTTTGATTGGATAAATTAAAACTTTAATGATTTTAAAATAAAGTTAAAATTTACAAGAATTGACACTTAAAATAAAATAAATATTCAAAGTATGAGACGGAAAAACAGTAAAAGATATGAGATGGCTAGATAGAACGATTTAGATATGAGAATAAATGAAAAACTGATAAGATTAGATTTAAGTAGAAAACCGAGTATAAGCAAAAGACAGATGCCAGTAGTTGAGATTTTGAACGGTTCTAATGTATATTCACCATACATGTAAAAGTCTAAGCGATTAGTTTGAGCTTGATTTAAAAACTTTTGTTATGTGTCACTGCTACAATTAATTTTGTAAATAATTTGACTTTAAATTAAGTGAATAGGTAGAAACTTAATAGAAAAATAAGGTTTTATTTTGTTGATTTTTAAAAAATATACCATTGTATGAACAAAAAGACAGTTAAAATGTGTGATTTTTTAGTAGAACTTTACAGATTTTAGAAGTGTTAAACTTTGATTGGATAAATTAAAACTTTAATTATTTTAAAATAAAGTTAAAATTTACAAGAATTAGCACTTAAAATAAAATAAATATTCAAAGTAGGAGACGGAAAAACAGTAAAAGATATGAGATAGGTAGATAGAACGATTTAGATATGAGAATAAATGAAAAACTGATAAGATTAGATTTAAGCAGAAAACCGAGTATAAGCAAAAGACAGATGTCGTTAGTTGAGATTTTAAACGGTTCTAATGTATATTCACCATTATGTAAAAGTCTAAGCGATTAGTTTGAGCTTGATTTAAAAAAATTTGTTATGTGTCACTCCTACAATTAATTTCATCTGTAAGTTCCCGGATATGATAAAGAGGTGATTAATAGGGATTTTAACCTTAGGTTATTAAAGTATTTCAAAAAAACGTTGTAGAGAATTTGACTTTAAAATAATGGGTAGCGATTTAAAAAAAATTATGTCTTATTTTGTTGGCATTTAAAAAATAAACCACCGCAAGAACTTAAAGACGAAGTTAGACTGTGTGAATTTTTACTTATTATTTTTAAGAGTGTTAAACTTTGATTGGATAAATTAAATTTTTAAAAATTATAAAATAAATAAAAATTTCTAGAATCTCACACTTAAAATAAAATAAAACATGAAAACCACAGACGGAAAACCAATAAAATATATGATATGGCTAGAAAAGAACGATTTAGATATGAGATTATAAATGATAAACTGATAAGATGGAGTTTGAGTAGAAAACCGAGTATAAGCAAGAGACGGATGACAATATTTGAGTTGATATTTGAACGGTTCTAATGTATAATCACAATACAATTAAAATAAAATAAAAGTTTTCAATTGTTCACATAGAAAAACAGAAAAATGAACGATTTAGACAAGAAATTACAAATGAAAAAACCGATATTATTGAGTTTGAGTAGAAAACCGAGTATAAGCAAGAGACGAATGACAATAGTTGAGTTGACATTTTGAAAATTATATATACAAAAACAAAGTATTGTTAAACCCAAAATAAATCTGTCTCATATTTCAATCCGTTCGTCCGCAACACGAATTATACTAAACACAATAAAGACAATATATATTACAAAATTTCATAAACCAAAAAAATTCCCGTGCGGGCGCACGGGTTATAATCTAGTCTATACTATTAAAACAGGGTAATATTTTGTAACCAAACAGATTTTAGTCTAATCTCATTCCGGATATCTACTATACCTTCTTTTTTAATCTTGTTTCCAAACAGAAATATTTTATTTTAAAAAAATCTGAAAAAATCTTTCCAATGTAATCTACTTATTTAATTATTTTTTTCTCCTACTATCTCTATATCCAAACACGAATTTCTGAGGTAATTTAACATGACAACTTTTCTTTTAATTGATTTTCCATATATACACATTAAAATACATGAAATTATCAAAATAAATAATTTAACACTACTTAAATATGTAACGATCCAGAAACAAAAAAAAATTATTATTTTATTATTTTATTTTAAATAATTTACTTATTTACATGAAATTGTCAAAATACTAATTTACTTATTTTTATTATCATAGGTTCCATAGCAATATAACACAAAATGGATTTTGATTAACGAATTGATTTTTGTAATATTTTGATTAATGGATTTTAAAAAATTTATATGCACACAAAATATTTAAAAAGCGTAGAACTATTAAAAATAACATATCACAATTGTTTTTTTTTTATCATTTTGAATAACTATTTAAGTTATTATTAATTTTTAAATAATAACTTAAATAATAACATGTAATTATTTTGTATGAATTTGAAATTTTAAATAATAAAATATTTGATAACTATTTAAAAAGTTAATTATTTTTAATAAGTTTAACTATACATGAAATTGTTTTAATCACGTTTTCTTTATTTTTTCATATAAAACATTTAACTATTTAACTATTAGCTACAATTATATCATCCTTAAGGTTATCACAATATTTAACTATTTTTAATTAAATATGTATTATCAGAAAATATATTAAATATGTATTACCAGAAAACAGATAGTTAGAAATATACTATTTTTAATTTAACTAAATTACCAGAAACAAATCATCTTTTTTTAACATTTAACTATTTTGAATTTCTGCATAAAAGTTTATCACAATATTTTCGTAGGTTACATTTAAATATTATGTTGACATTTAAGGATTATCCACAAAACGAAATTATGATCTTAATATAATATTCGGTTGCAATATTTACGAATTTGAAAAAAAAATATAATATTCGGTTTCAACATCTCAACAATATCTAATTTCCTATTTTTTTAAAAAGTTTAAAATTTATTTAGCATAATTTGTTATCTTTCCTCAAGTAATTGTGAAGATTGCAATCTTTATAGTATATGCTTTAGGAATCTTTCTACAAAATTTATAAAAAAATATCTAATTAAGCCAACTAACCAAATTTGATAACTAAAAAATTTGATTTAATATTTTTTATTTAATATTTAACTTACATTTAGATAAACATGAAAAAACTTCTCCAGCACTCTTCATTCATCTATATAAAGAGACTATTTCGATCATTGATACACAATTCTTTAGGTTTCTGTAGATGCTTTCGTTTTATTCTTCTACCTTCATATTATGAAATTTTGGTTAATTATGATGCGTATTGACATGTTTTTTTTCTTTGTTGCAGGACATCAATGGATTGCAAATCTTCCATATCAACTATCTTCAAAGGTGATTTACTTAATAATTAACATTTTTAATTACTGTTTTTTTTTAAGTTTTCTTGCTAATCCTAATCTTTTTGTTTGAAGAAACAGAGAGGATTCGCCTGAGGAACTCATCTTCCATATTAATTATCTTCAAAGGTGATTTACTTAATATCAATTTTAATTATTGTTTTTTTTAGGTATTCTTTGTAATTATAATATATTTTTTACTAGCCATTATCCAATACACTAACAAAATAGTGTTGGAGGTTAACTATCTTTCTAGTTTAATATACATAACAAAATATGTATTTTACTTATTGATATTCTTCTCTTGATAAACACAGGTTCGAGTCAAGTCATAGCTCAATTCTCAACATTACCAACTTAGACGATTGAGCCATGATGCGAGTGGGTCGATAATTATACGTAAAAGCTGATGACTTGGAGTGACAGTTGGATTCGATCTAATTGTTTTTATAGCTATTAGCGGATTGAGCTGGAGCATTGAAGATCTATCTCTATATTTTGATTTGGTTGATTTTTATGTTGAGACTCCTAAGTTATTGTCTTTAAGAGTTGTAACATTCACTGTTTTTTAGTTCGTTGTTGAATAAGTTTGTTTAGTCTTTAGTTTTTCCAATTGGTATTCAAACTTTGTACAATGAATATCTTATAATATTTTTTAACTGATTTGTATTATTAGAAATATCTCATTTTGCTTATTTGGTAAACGACTTATAATAATATTTTTAATTTCTTATGTATTTTCTTAAAAAAAATAATTGTTTTGATTTCTTGTTTATATTTTGTACAAATAGTAGATTTCGGTTGATGTAGTGGTTTAAAAACGAAGTGGAGTATTAAATACTATTAAGTAAATCTTTTCAGGAATTAAATACTTCTCTAATATATTTTAAAAGAAAACACAAAGAGAATCAGATATAAATTTTAAATATAAACATTGAAAATTTAATTATTTACAAAAAAATAATTTTAATTTTGTTAAGTATTTTTACAAATATACGAACATAATAATCAGTTTTCATAAACTAAATTAAGTTATTTACTATAAATTAAATTAATTATTAACAAAAATAATAATTTTATTCATAATATGGTAATACANTTTTCTAAATTTACAAAAGATTTGATGTTCGAACAGAAATTATTCCTTCAAAGTTTCGTAATTTCCAAGCATGTTAATTTGATTAACCTGCATAAATAATAATACATTACATTTATAAAAAAATGTCATTAACTAAATATATTGTTCTCTACATTATATTCAAAACATCTAAATCTACCTAATTAATTTTATTTGCATCAAATCTCTAAAATGGAAAATATTTGTTAGAGTTCAATCGCATCCCATGCACTAGATTTTCACTCAATCATAGTAAAATATTGTAGATAATTTGACTTTAAATTAAGTGAATAGGTAGAAACTTAATACAAAAATAAGGTTTTATTTTGTTGATTTTTAAAAAATATATCATTGTATGAATAAAAAGACAGTTAAAATGTGTGAATTTTTAGTAGAACTTTACAGATTTTAGAAGTGTTAAACTTTGATTGGATAAATTAAAACTTTAATGATTTTAAAATAAAGTTAAAATTTACAAGAATTGACACTTAAAATAAAATAAATATTCAAAGTATGAGACGGAAAAACAGTAAAAGATATGAGATGGGTAGATAGAACGATTTAGATATGAGAATAAATGAAAAGCTGATAAGATTAAATTTAAGTAGAAAACTGAGTATAAGCAAAAGACAGATGCTATTACTTGAGATTTTGAACGGTTTTAATGTATATTCACCATACATGTAAAAGTCTAAGCGATTAGTTTGAGCTTGATTTAAAAAATTTTGTTATGTGTCACTCCTACAATTAATTTCATCTGTAAGTTCCCGGATATGATAAAGAGGTGATTAATAGGGACTTTAACCTTAGGTTATTAAAGTATTTCAAAAAAATGTTGTAGAGAATTTGACTTTAAAATAATGGGTAGCGATTTTAAAAAAAAATGTCTTATTTTGTTGGCATTTAAAAAATAAATCACCGCAAGAACTTAAAGTGTGAATTTTTACTTATTATTTTTAAGAATTTTAACAGTGTTAAACTTTAGTTGGATAAATTAAAACTGTAAAGATTTTTAAATAAAATAAAACTCTTCAAAGTGTCACACGGAAAAACAATAAAGATAGCGAGTTAGATATGAAATTACAAATAACAAAATCGATAAGATTGAGTTTGAATTTAAATTCAAATTCTCGCACGGAAACACAGTAAAAATAGCGAGAAAGGAGCGACTTAGATATGAGATTACAAATAACAAAATCAATAACAATGAGTTTGAATTTAAACTCGAGTATAAGAAGGAGACGGATGACGATAGTTGAGTTGAAATTTTGAACGGTTCTAATGTATCACAAAACGGGTAAAGGTCTAAGCGATTAGTTTGAGTTTCATTTTTTTTTTTTTGCTGATGTGTCTCTTCCACAATTATTCTCAGCTGGACATTCCTCGATCTGATAGAGATGAGATTGGTAAGGAATATAACTTTAGATTGTTAACGTACTTTAAGAAATTGTTGTAGAGAATTTGACTTTAAAATAATGTGTAGCAATTTAAAAGAAAAAATAAGGTTTTATTTTAAGTGTTAAACATTGACTGGGTCAATTAGAACTTTAAAGATAATTTAAAATAAAGTAATAGTTTATAAAGTTTCACAATTAAAGTAAAACAAATATTCAAAGTCACAAGAAAAAGCAGTAAAGATAGCGAGAAATGAACGATTTAGATATAAGAGGGAGAGGGATGACAAAGTTGAGTTGAGATTTTGAATGATTCAAATGTATAATAACAATACGGATAAAAATCTAAACGAAAAGTTTGAGCTTGATTCAAAAATGTTTTGATGATGTGTCATTCCCACAATTATTCTCGGCTGGATGTTCCTCGATCTGATAGAGAGGTGATTAGTATGGATTTTAATTTTATATTATTAATGTATTTCAAAAAAAAAATGAAGATAATTTGATTTTAAATTAATAGGTAGCGATTTAAAAGAAAAAAATAAGGTTGGATTTTTTTGGTTCTTTAAAAATTAACCATGGTAGTAACAAAAAGACAAAGTTAAAATGTGTAAATTTTTAGAAAAATTTAACGGGTTTTAAATGTGTTAAACATTAACTGTATTAATTAGAACTTTAACGATAATTTAAAATAAAGTAAGAGTTTATAAAATCTCACAATTAAAGTAAAATCAAAGTATTCAAAGTCTCACAAGAAAAAGTAGTAAAGATAGCAAGAAATGAACGATTTAGGTATGAGATTACGAATGAAATAAGATTGAGTTTAAACCCGAGTATAAGAGAGAGAGGGGTGACAAAAGTTGAGTTGAGATTTTGAACGATTCGAATGTATAATCATAATACGGATAAAAGTTTAAGCGATAATTTTGAGCTTGATTAAAAAATGTTTTGCTGATGTGTCATTCCCACAATTATTCTCAGCTGGATGTTCCTCGATATGATAGAGAGGTGATCAGTATGAACTTTAATTTTACGTTATTAATATATTTCAAACAAAATGTTGTAGATAATTTGACTTTAAATTAATTGGTAGCGATTTAAAAGAAAAAAATAAGGTTTATTTTGTTGGTTTTTTTAAAATTAACCATGGTAGGAACAAAAAGACAAAGTTAAACTGTGTGAATTTTTAATAGAACTTTAAAGATTTTATAAGTGTTAAACTTTGATTGGATAAATTAAATCTTTAAAGATTGTAAAATAAATAAAAATTTCTAAAATCTCGCACTTAAAATAAAATAAAACTTGAAAGCTAGAGACGGAAAAACAGTAAAAGATATGATTGATGTGTTGCGTTTTTAACGCATTCTAAATCTTATTTTGAATCGTTTTTGAGTCTCTATCGAGTCGTTTTAGTCTATTTCGAGCCATTTCAGGTCAGGAGATATTTCAGGATGAAGTTTGGACCAAGAAGCGAAAAAAGCAGGAAATTAAAGAAATTAAAGACTGGATCGATCGATCCCCCCTGGGATCGATCGATCCCCTGAATCGCCCGTGGCCAGACCGACCAGATTTCCAGATCGACCGCTCATCGCACTTGGATCGATCGATCCCACCACTGGATCGATCGATCCAGCCCCGAGATTCACAGATCCAGGCCGATTTTCCCTGTTTCGGCCCAATTTCACATGATTTCGACCCGTTTCGACCTGCAATTAAAAATAACACTTTTTTTAGGTTTTCTTTTGGCTACGCTTTATTTTTCATCAGACAATTTGTGGCTTTTGCTCTGTAAGCTGTGGGAGACGAATCTCTAACTCATCATCTTTTGAGAAGAATTTCTGAACCCTTTTGAATTTCTCTTTTATATTGATTATGAATTTCTCTTCATCTCTCTGTGTTTATTCTGCAACCATGTCTGAGTAATCACCTTGTTAGGTTTTTAGGTTTTCAATGGATTCTTCATGAATCACTGAAACAGATCTGTTAGATTAGGGAATTATATAGAGTTCTTCATCTATTGTTGAGTTTAAGGCTTAGATTAGATTGATCACCTAGTTTATGATCTTAGGATTAATCTATTCATCAAAAGTGCTTTAGATCTCCTGAAGGAACTTAGATGAGCAAATTGTCCTTAGCCAACGAAAGCTGATGCTAAGTCAATTTGTGAACTAATCAAACCTGAACTTTAATGTTTGCCTAGAATTTTAAGGTCAAACGACAGTTTAGATTCTTAGGTTGATAGGCATAGTAGTTAGTACCACGACAGTGGGCTAGCTAGACATTCATGTTTGAGTTCGAGAACGGTTCTTAATTCATTCCCTAATTGATAGTATCTTTAGTGAATCTGGATTTCCTGCGAATTACCTAAAGGCCTAGCGCTTTCTTTTATTGATTTAAATCGTTTAGTTCATCATTCTTAGTTTTAGAAGTTACAACCAACAAACAAACATCATTCGTCTTAGATTTACTTTCCTTCTGCATTCTCGTAGCGTTACACTTGGTCTCTGTAGATTCGATCCTAAAGTACTACATCGATATACTGTTATGATTGCAGTAGTGTGCACTTTAGTTATTAATAGACTTGGTGAAAATACCTAAATCAATGATATGGCTAGAAAAGAACGATTTAGATATGAGATTATAAATGAAAAACTGATAAGATGGAGTTTGAGTACAAAACCGAGTATAAGCAAGAGACGAATGATAATAGTTGAGTTGATATTTGAACGGTTCTAATGTATAATCACAATACAGTTAAAATAAAATAAAATTTTCCTATTGTTCACATAGAAAAACAGAAAAGAACGATGTAGACAAGAAATTACAAATGAAAAAACCGATAAGATTGAGTTTGAGTAGAAAACCGAGTATAAGCAAGAGATGAATGACAATAGTTGAGTTGACATTTTGAACGGTTCTAATGTATAATCACAATTCAGTTAAAATAAAGTAAAAGTTTTTAAAATCTCACATAGAAAAACATTAAAGATAGCAAAATTGATCCCGCTTTAGACATGAAATTACAAATGAAAAAATGATAAAATTGAGTTTGAGTAGAAAACCGAGTCTAAGCAAGAGACATATGACAATAGTTGAGTTGAGATTTTGAACGGTTCTAATGTATAATCACAATACAGTTAAAATGAAGTAAAAGTTTCAAAGTCTCACACATAAAAACAGTAAAGGTAGCAAAAAATGAATGATTTAGACAAGAAATTACAAATGAAAAAATTGATAAAATTGAGTTTGAGTAGAAAACCGAGTATAAGCAAGAGACGTATGACAATATATAGTTGAGTTGAGATTTGAACGGTTCTAATGTATAATCACAATACAATTAAAATAAAATAAAAATTTTCAAATATTCACACAGAAAAACAGAAAAGAACGATTTATACATGAAATTACAAATAAAAAATCCGATAAGATTGAGTTGGAGTCGAAAACCGAGTATAAGCAAAAGACGGATAACAATAGTTGAGTTGAGATTTTGAACGGTTCTAATGTGTAATCACAATACAGTTAAAATAAAGTAAAAGTTTTCAAAGTTTCACATAGAAAAACTGGTAAAGATAGCAAAAAATGAACGATTCATACATGAAATCACAAATGAAAAAACTGATAAAATTGAGTTTGAGTAGAAAACCGAGTATAAGTGATATGCTCAAATTAATACCCTAAAAGTACTAAAGCAGTTGTTATAGTATAGCTAGGGATCGAATCCACAAAGACTCAAGGAGACACACAATAGATTATAGATGTTGAATTACGCTAAGTGATCAATGGTATTGAAAGCAATTACGTAAATTAAAAGTGTTGTAAATCAATGGAGAGAATATAGGCCCAGAATATTTCTCAGGAAATCAATGAATGTAGCTAAATTAACTAACAGGATTCAGATTACGCACGGTTCTTGAACTCAAATCACTAAAATATAGCTAACCAACTTTCGTTGCGAAAACTATCTAAATCTAAATCTTAGGAATTTCAAATCCCATTGCGAATCCTAAAGTCTAAATCAGCTTTAAAGTTCAGGTTTGATATGTTCACAAATCAATTAAACCAAATCTCTTTGCGAATAATCAATTTGCTCACCTAAGGTTATATCAGGTAATTAATCGCACTCTCGTGCCTAATCAATTATCCTAAGATCTAAGTTCCAGATTCGTCAACCTAGAATTAGCTTTGAGAACAACCTATGGTGAAGAACTAATTCAGATAGTGAATCCTAAACAGATAATCAACCTAGCATTCAGACAAAACCCTTATGAGAAAACCCTAAACCTAAAGTGGATTTACTCAGACATGGAGAATGAAACAATCAACATATCTGAATAAATCATCAATAAAATAGAAATAGTAACAAGAGGTTTTGAGATATGATCTCGGACGAAGGGAGATTCAGACTTGTCTCTCTCAACCAAAGTAAAATCAAAGTATAAAAAGCATAGCCTAAAAGTGGCTGTAAAAATCCTATAAATAACCTAAAACACGAATTGGGTCTTCTTCACCAAGTTGCAATTCTTCAAGTCTTGGAAAACTCGCGGGTCGTGTCTTGCTCGATGAGTATCGATCGATACCAGGGAGTATCGATCGATGCTTGTCGTGAAATCATGTACTCAGCAACACGACTTCAACTTTTGCTCCAAACTGTTCCAGAAAGCTCCAATAATTCCAATAATGCTCCAAACGTGCTATAACCTGTAAAAGACTCTAAAAGAATAAAAACACTAGAAAGACTCTATAAAAAGGACTTATATCATGGCTTAAATAGGGTAAAAACCATGATATATCAATAAGCAAGAGACGGATAACAATAGTTGAGTTGAGATTTTGAACTGCTCTAATGTATAATCACAATACATTTAAAATAAAGTAAAAGTTTTCAAATTCTCACACAGAAAAACAATAAAGATAACATAAAATAAACGATTTAGACATGAAATTACAAATGAATAAAATTGATAAAATTGAGTAGAAAACCGAGTATAAGCAAGAGACGGATGACAATAGTTGAGTTGAGATTTGAACGGTTCTAATGTATAATCACAATACAGTTAAAATAAAAAAAAAATTCAATTGTTCACATAGAAAAACAGAAAAAGAACGATTTAGACATGAAATTACAAATGAAAAAAACCGACAAGATTGAGTTTGAGTAGAAAAATCGAGTATAAGCAAGAGACGAATGACAATAGTTGAGTTGACATTTTGAACGGTTCTAATGTATAATCACAATACAGTTAAAATAAAGTAAACGTTTTCAAAGTCTCACATAGAAAAACAGTAAATATAGCAAAATTGATCCCACTTTAGACATGAAATTACAAATGAAAAAACTGATAAAATTGAATTTGAGTAAAAAACCGAGTATAAGCAAGAGACAGATGACAATAGTTGAGTTGAGAACATCTAATTTTATAACATAACATATTAAAAATGTTACTTACAAAAAAAATTAGATATCTAAACACCAATATTACCCGTAACCTCTAAACCCGTTACAATAAGTAAACAACTTACGAAAACTAAACCCACAAAGGATTTTTTATGTCTAATCAGGAATTGTTGTGTTTCATATTACGAAAATTATATATACAAAAACAAAGTATTGTTAAACTCAAAATAAATCTGTCTCATATTACAACATGTTCGTCCGCAACACCAATTATACTAAACACAATAAAGACAATATATATTACAAAATTTCATAAACCAAATAAATAAAAAATTCTCTCGGGTGTAGAACATCATTATTTTGATTACACAGAAGATTACCTCGTGTGTAACTTATGTGTAGCGGGTGTATATAACGAAGTTTTTTTATTTTAAAATTGAGAAACTATCAAATTGGTTATATAGAGGTGAGGAATTCCTTTTCTTTATAGGATTGTATTTTTTTTTTTTTAATTTTCTTAATCAAAATAGAAATTTTTTATCTTCTTTTTAAAAACTTTAGCTTTTATCTTTCTTTTTTTTAACTTTAACTTTTAGGATATTCTAATGTGAAATATGTTTAATTTCTATATTTGTAAATTTACTTTAAATGCAACTTTTAAATATGATAAATTTTCTTAATCTAAAAGCAACTTTTATTTTACTTTTTTTTTGCTAACTTTACTTTTAGGATTAAGTCTAAATTATATTTTTTCCTTTATTGTTAAATAAAAAAACTTTAAGATAAATTTTCTTAATGTAAAATCAACATTTATTTTCCTTTTTTGTGCTAACTTTACTTTTAGGATTAAGTCTAGATTATATTTTTTTCCTTTATTGTTAAATATTATGTGTCCAAATTTATAGATTAACTCGACACGTGTCGCGATCTGGCGAGTTACTAACTTTGAATCATTCTCTTATATATATATATATATATATATGTGTGTGTGTGTGTGTGTGTGTGTGCTTGGGTCGGAATGGCCTTCGATCGAATGGCTTGGTCGATTGGTTCGTCCTGTCGGCCACGATCGAGGGAGAAATCGACCACGCTGGTTGATTGGAATTGCCCATCTTCGATTGGTCGGTCGATTGGTTCGCTCTGCCGGCCACGATCGAGGGAGCAATCGACCACGCTGGAGCTGCCATGTTTCCTCCTTTGCTCTTCAACGCCTTAATCGAACCTCCATCGCTCCACCCAATGTCCAAAGCTACAAAAAGTACCTAAATAAGACTAAATGTGCTCCAAGACTCCCTAGAACTTCTCTAAGACTCAATGAATTCAAAACATGGATTCAAACCAAGGAAAAGCTATACAAATGCATGTAGAAGACACAAAACTATCCTAAATGAATGCAAGAATGAAACAAATAAATTCAAGGAATCAGCATTGAGATAAAGGGTTCTAAGGCGAGGTATGTGGAACATTGCCGATCTACCACTGGTAGTGTTTAAATGGAGTCCTATCATTGAGGATAAGCAGCCGGAAATCACAACGATGCCGATGTGGGTAATTCTCAAAAACGTGCCTCACAGTCTATACTCTTGGAAAGGACTGGGTTTTCTAGCGAGTAAAGTTGGAGAACCAAAGAGACTTCACCCTGATACGAAACAATGTATGAAATTTGAGGAAGCCAAAGTCTTTGTGGAAGCAAACTTGAAAAAGAATTTACCAAAGACTTTTCTCTTCAAATTATCAAAGGACGAGGAGGTAGAAGTGCAATATTCATACCCGTGGTTACCGCCACGATGTACAAATTGTGAGAAATGAGGACATCGATCAAAAGTTTGTGTGGCAAAATCGAGAAAAATACAGATTCTTCAGCGTCCGAATGGCTTGGAACTTCCTTTGACAGAAATCGAGGGGGCAACAAACAGCCCATAGGAGTTGGATAAGGCACTGGAGGGTCAAAGAGTTCAAAATGTAAGTGCAGAACTGGTGGAAATTTCAGGGGACATCGTGAATATGGACAAACCATATGAGGAAATTATATGGAGGAACAAAAAATTTTGAGATGGAAAAAGCTAAGGGGAAAGTTTCAGAGGATGAATTGAAAGATTCGGAGGAGGATGCGAGTTGTGGAGGAGCTGAAATGAATCTGAGCTGAAAAAAAATGAATAGTAAATGTGCGGTTCAGTTTTTGTAAACGAAAAAACCGCACAGCACTCAACAGTAGTTACGCTAGGTTTTTGATGTGTTTTGAGTTTTCTATGTACGGTTTTGTAAATATATAAATATATATAAATATATATTTAAATATATAAAAATTGAAAACATTATAAAGACTAACGTACTAACGCAACGAGAGTTAAAGCTAAAATTATGGAAATTGATAAAAAAAAAACTAAAATTATGAATTAAAACTTTAACTTTAAAAATAATTTGATTATATTATATTATTTTACTTGGTTTTTTGGGATGTATTTTTTAATTTGATTTTAGCAATAACTATATTATTGTAAAATGCCAAACAAATTTATTAAAATTTTAATAATTATTTAGTTATGGTTCGTGATTAATTTATGAAAAAAAATTGATCATTAACAAATTATAATTTTAATTTATAATCATATAAATATCATTAATCCATTTTTATTTATAAAATATTTATCTAAAATATATATTCCTTAGGGGTGGCCAATTCAAGCAACCCAATCCCAACCCAATCCAATCCAATCCAAAAAATTTCATTTAGTTTGGATATGGGTTTCTATAAAAACCTATTTGGATCTAATAATATTTACTAATTTGGGTTTGGGTTATTTGGATTGGTATTTAGATAACTAAAAAACCAAAATAAAATCCAATCTTGTTTTTACATATATTATTTATGTAGTATATACATTAATAAACATAAATTTAAAATTAACAAAACTAAAACTAGTAATTTACTATAAAATTTAAAGATATATGTAAAATTAACTAATTTGACTAATAATAATAGACATCATGACTTTAAAAGTCTTTAACGGTTTAAGTTTAACTAAAATTTAAAGAAAAATGTAAAATTAACAAAACTAAAACTAGTAATTTTCTATAAAATTATTAGTTATGGGGTATTGATAATTTAATATTTATTGTATGTATATGTTCAGTTTATTTTGTAGATTTTGATATGAGTTTCTAAGAATTTTATTCCAACGATTCTAGAGTTCTAGTTTATTATTGGTTTTTTTTGTTGGACTTAACTATTTTACAATATCAAGAATAATGTTTTTTGTTTTATTTCTAGATTTTATATTTTATAATATCTAGGATAATATATTTTTTCTAGATTTTATAAATTATTTTATTTATTACAATTGGCGTTAAAAATTTATTTTAGATGATATTGTAATTTTTTATTTTATTTTATAAATATTCAATAACCAAACCTAATATAAGATATTTTGGTCAAATTATTTACGATCCAAACAACCTAAACCTGATCTAAAACCTATAAAACATGATCCAAATTTTATGTAGATCGAATTTGGTCAAATAATTTTCAAACCAAATAACCCAAACCCAACCCAAAACCTAAAAAACCTGATCCAAATTTTACGTAGATCGAATTTGGTCAAATAATTCTCAAACCAAATAACCCAAACCCAACCCAAAACCTAAAAAATCCAACCCAAAACTTGGATTGACCACCCTTATTATTCCTCACCGCTTTTTACATTTTCACCATTCACATATTTGGACCGCACGGCATGTTGTTTTTTTCACCATTCATATATTATTTCGCAGCGCTTGTTCTGAGTAATCGCAATTGTTCAGCATGATATGATGCGTTTCTTTCAATCACGCCACATTAAAACTGCACCGCACCTCCTAAACCGTTTATGACGTACCGCTCTAAGATCATCAACTACTAGCTTGTGCTCTTTCTAGTGGACCAATAATATAACATTGCGCAAACAGATTGTGATCTTTCTATATATATATGATAGATAATAATAGAATGGTCCCAGATGAAATAATTCTGAAAAATGGATCCATCAGTAAACATAATCCACGTGTCACGAGTCACACCTTCAACCTCTGACTCATCCGAGTCACTGAGTCTCCCCCTCACCTTCTTCGACCTTCTCTGGCTCAAACACAAAGCCGTCGAACGAGTCATCTTCTACCGACTCACCAACGCGACTCGCTCTTTCTTCGACTCAGTCATCGTCCCCAATCTCAAATCCTCTCTCTCCTCATCCCTCTCTCACTACCTCCCCCTCGCCGGCAAACTCATCTGGGACCCACTTGATCCCAAACCGAGCATCGTCTACTCCCCAAACGACGCCGTTCTCTTCACCGTCGCTGAATCAAACTCCGATTTCTCCCGATTATCCGGAAACGAACCGTTCCCTTCCTCCGATCTACACCCGTTAGTACCCGAGTTACGAGTCTCCGACGACTCGGCCTCCGCCGTGTCGTTTCAAGTCACGCTGTTCCCAAACCAAGGGTTTTGCATCGGCGTAACCACACACCATGCCGTTTCTGATGGAAGAACGACAACCAATTTTCTCAAATCCTGGGCTCACACGTGTAAACAAGCAAACAATTCTCTACCGGAGGATCTTATCCCGTTTTACGATCGTACGGTCATAAAAGGTCCGCCGGAGATCGATACTAAGGTCTTAAACTCTTGGCGGCACTCCATTGACAAACCCAGAAGCTTGAAGCTTATACCGAAGCCGCCGGAGATCGATTCCGACGTCTTCCGGTTCACATTCGAACTCACTCGAGAAGATGTCCAGAAGCTTCGAGATCGGCTCAAGAGAGAATCATTCTCCTCGTCATCGTTCTCAAAGGAGCTTCGATTGTCGACGTTTGTGGTTACATTCTCTTACGCCTTCACTTGCTTGATCAGATCCGGAGGCGATGATGATCCGAATAGACCCGTCGGGTACAGATTCGCGGTTGATTGTCGAAGCCTCGTAGATCCGCCGATCCCGTCGAACTATTTCGGAAACTGCGTTTTC
Organism: Eutrema yunnanense; assembly: GCA_002933935.1. Lineage (NCBI taxonomy): Eukaryota > Viridiplantae > Streptophyta > Magnoliopsida > Brassicales > Brassicaceae > Eutrema > Eutrema yunnanense. The sequence continues at coordinate 191,769 of PKML01057765.1, read as the reverse complement.
TCCGCTGCGAAAATCCCGTTAACGGCGGGGATGTTTATGGGTGGAGAAGGATTTGTGGCTGCTGCGAGATTGATCAGCGATTCCGTTGAGGGATTGGATTCGAACGTGGCGTGGAAGATTCCGGAGCTTCTGGAAACGTGCGCGAATGCTCCGGTGGATTCACAGTTCGTGTCGGTTGCTGGGTCGACCCGATTAGGTGTATACGGGTTGGATTTCGGGTGGGGGAAACCGGTTAAGGTCTCGGTTGTGTCGATCGATCAGAGAGGGAAGATATCGATGACGGAGAGTAGAGATGGAAGCGGAGGTGTGGAGATTGGCTTCTCTCTCAAGAAACCTGAAATGAATGTTCTTATTGATTTGCTCAATGATGGACTAAAAAATTAAATCTTTTTTTTTTCGTCTTTAATATTTTCCATTATATAATAGGACAATTCTACAAAATAGCACAAAAAAACTAAAAGTTCCCAAATTTAGCACCCAAGGGTGAAAATCACAAATATAGCACCAATTTTGACAATATTAGCACAAATTTAATATAAAATGACTTATAATCATTTCCTAATGGGAAAAAACTAAAGGGCAATTCTACAAAATAGCACAAAAAAACTAAAAGTTCCCAAATTTAGCACCCAAGGGTGAAAATCATAAATATAGCACCAATTTTGATANTATAAGACGTTTTTTACAAATTAATTCATATAAAAAGGTGATATTGGTTGCCTTTAATCTCATATCTTATACCCAGTGAAGGAGCCGCCATTGCTCACATGTTCATAATAATTGATTAATTATGAGTAACTAAATCTTAATACAATACATCTTTAGTTAATTTCTTCTGTGTCTTCATACGGGTTTCGCAATAATTGATCGTGGATTTTTCGTGTTTAATTTTTTGTTAGAAAGCATATTTCGGTTTAGCGGTTTTTTAATAGATGTATGTAAGATCATGTTAACATTTTTACTCTTAGACATTGTGTCTCACTCTACGTCTATCGAGACATTAAATGACATAACTTACATAAATTATATTTTTTTGTGTTTCTTTTTGGCTACGCCTAATTTGTTAACATTTGTATGGTCTTTCTATTCTTTTTCTTCTTCCACCGAATTGGTAGGTACATTCGTGATCTTAAAGATATCTATTTGTTTTGTAAATGATTTTCAGATTCCATGTTAGATAATATAATTTTGTCATATTTTGGAGCCCGCACATGGTGCGGGCCATATCACTAGTATATAGTAAAAGCGAAGTAAATTTTGAGAATAGAGCTCTCTCATTCACCCTAAACCGTAAAATTCGGTTAATATCCTTAAAATCGGTTCAAATTAAATTTATAAAAAATTCATAATTTGTCGTACCGATTATCGAAAATTAAGCTTTTAATTGGTTTTGTTTCGTAATAGTGGGCTTCTCAAAATAAGTTTTCGAGCTAAATTTTTGTTTTTGCAAATCCTAGATTGTCATTTGGTTTATAAATACGGCACCTCTAGCCCTCATTCAGGTCTTTCGGGTCTCGATTTCTATTAGCTTTGTACGTGTTTACTGTTTTAGAGATCATATTTTCGTCTTTAATTCTATTCAGTGTTTATATATGCTGAGATTTGTATATATAAACAAAGTTGTTCTTTCTATCCTTCATATTCTTTGGGTCGAGAATCTATATTCTCTTCGGATTAGCGATTGTTTTTATTACCTTTTTCGATTAAACATATCGTCTGTTTTCGTCTATTTTTTTCTTAAAACAGAGCGTCTATTGATCTATTGATTTTCGGCTTATATTGATCCACATACTTGCTTCTTCTTCACTGCAAAGTCGCTTGTGTGTCACTTTCAAGTTTAGGCGCCGGAAGTGGAACAACCAAAGCAAGGATAGAGTTGTAGTTGCTAATATTTTCTTAATATGTGTGAAAAAACTAAAACATCTAACAATTAGAAACGAAAGGAGTACTAAGAGCATGTTCAATGCAAGAACCCTTCATGGGGTTCTTAGTTAAGAACCTTTGTTAAGAAACCTTTGTTTTCTCTGCTCAAATGGTAGAACCCCATTAGTTAATGCAAGAACTCCAATTAGGGGTTCTTAAAAAAAAAAAAAAAAAATTCTGCAAAGCTCTTGGACAGTCTCAAACAAAGAAACTAGATTTATAGAACCAATCTATCTTACAACCTACGCTCCTCAAGTCTGTGGTCAGCAGTACAAAATCAAGAGTATAAAACCATAAACAAAGCTTCTGCAAAGCCAAAAGAGAAGAGAGGTTATTTAACTTAATTGGGTTTGTGTTGCAAGGACAAAGCTTCTGCAAAGCCCTTGGACATCTCCCTTACAAAGTCGTCATGGGGAGAATTTGTAGGATGTGTTGGAACAGAGGTTGGAGAGCCTGTTCCAGTCCCACCTGAGGATATAAAACACAAATACCATTTCACATCTTATACTTTGTTAAATGTCTGCCAAATGTGCTAAAGTAAACTTTTAAGTTGAAAACTATGTTCATGGTCAGATCTTTGATATGTTTCCTCGAATATTCACACATTTTACTACCTTGGATATTATCAAAGTACATGAGAAATCATCTGGAAAGTAATATAAGCATTCTTTGATTTCAAAGAAGACATGTTCCACGATACAAGTAAATAAAATGATACAAGATTCAAAAGAAGCATCAATCTCCTGGTGCAGTGACATCAAAGTTTCATTATAAATGCAGTTTAAGAATGAACTAAATATTCCAAGAGAATTCTCACGATAGGCAGCATCCAACTTTTTGTTTCCATTTTTAGTGCTTGCCCAAACACAATACTTTATGCTCTTGTGGACAAACAAAATCCTATGAGTTGTAGAGCTAGTGATTACAGAAACTAACCATATCGAAATCATTTGCAGATAAAAACATATTCTTCAGTCTCAAACAATTAACATAAAACAAACAACAAAGAAACTAAAACAAACATCTTCTTTATTACCATCTAATAGGTTTAATTTTGTATCTGAACAGCTTGCCTCCGATTGGTACAGAAGCTGCCTCCGATTTAGAGACAAGGAGGAAGACGAAGACGGTGATGATGGAGAAGCGGAGGCCTTAGGGATGAAGCGGTGAGAGATGCGGTGAGAGAGGAATCGAGGAGATACAAAGGGGTTGAAGAGGAGATACAGAGGGGGTTGAAGAGGAGTTGATTGAGCTGAGAAACATCGAATGGGAATGTGGAGGTTGGCGACGGAGAAGGCGATTTCGTCGAGGAAGAAAGAAAGAAGAAAGGAAAAAAAAAAAATTCTTCTACAAATTGTTGACCAATCACGAAGCCACACGTGGCCCTTAAGAGTCGGTTCTTAAAGGGTCCAAAATAAGATCCGTTTCTTAGATAATTAGGGTGTTTTGATTTAATTTTGGGCCAAAAAAAGCTAAGAGCCTGCTCTAAGAATCCCCGATAAACCTGCTATAAAGAGGAATACGGGGATGGAAGACGGTTTGGATATACGAAGCCAATGAAAATTAAAAATTCTCCGGAGACAAAGCTCTAAAAAGGGTTTAAAGCTGAAATATTCTTTTGGGTGTAAAGGTATTGTAAAATACTCCCCTCTAATAATCAATTTTATTTTGATATTTTTTTGGGTGTAAAGATATTCTAAAATACACTTGGGAACGAGAGCATAAGCTCGCTCAAGATTCTTCTTAACATCGACGATAACTCGACGAGTCGGGCGGTCATAAACCTGCTGAGAACCGGCGACAAGGCTGATATAGTATAAGGAATAAAGGAGTGATTGCCACATGGAGGGTGGTGGAGAATAGAAGTTGGAGTCAACGGCTGAGATGCAATTGGGAGCTAATAGTATGCATAAAGAAGCAAAACAGAAATTTTATTCATTCATACGATTTGTTGATTGAAGTTTGTATCTTCATCTTCTCCAATTCTCTTTTCTGTTAAAATGGTGGTAGACTCATTGTTCTCTATAGCTGTTTCTTCTTGCTAAGCTCTAGGTGCTTAAGGAGCCAAAGAAGAGGATTCTTAATCGAAGAACGACATGCCAGCTTGCTTCAATGGGGCCTGCGGCGTCGGGAAGTGGGCATCACCAGACGGGTCTGGTGAAGATGAGTTTAGGTTCGATGGCTAATCAGGGCCAGCCCCAGCAAAAGCAAGCGCAAGGGCAACATTTATGTAACCAGAATGTTAGGGAATCCAGCTTTAGCAGCAGCAGCCGGAGGAGGTTACATGTATCCGATGTTGGCGAGTGTTCTAACCCATGGTGGGTTGCCATGATTTGTTGCAGTCGAGCCAGGTGGGTGGTATTGGTAAGCCAGACGTTGGTGATGGTCTATCAGTTATGGGATCTTACTGTTGGAACTAATTTTTTGTCAAAGCTCGAGGGCTTGATAAAATTGTGTTAGTGTGAAAAGAAATGAGTTAAGCTCTTTCTAATGAAATGTTTTCATTGACCGAGAAATGTTTTCTCGTGTATATATGTTGGAATGGTTGTGTCGTAAACGAACAACATGAGAGAAGAAAAGACCACACGTGCGACGTTCGCATATTGGGCCCTGTTGGGCTCATGGACTTTTTGAGGTATCGATCGATACCCCTTGGTATCGATCGATACTCAGCGGGCCGACTTAAAAATCGCAGCCGCCTAGAATATTCTGGAAATATTCCATATCTGCCAGGGAAAAACCCTAGCCTCTCTCCTATATATACAATACGATTTTCACCTAAAAAATCATCCTTTGATACACTAAAAACACATCCTAAAAGTTCTAGCAATAGTTTCTTCAATTCCCTACTGTCTAGAGTAAGTTTCTATTCGAGAGTATCGTAGTATAATGTTCAATAGATCTGAATCATGGTGTTGATGATTCAGTTAAATTTTGGTTGTATCCTGGGACTCATGGATCTATAAAAACCCGTCACACTACGGGAGATTCTTAGAGTTAAGGAAAGAGATTCATTTCGCCTCCTTAGATCTTGTTTATTGCTTTATCGTTTATGAATCGTCTATTCCTTAATGTTTATTTATATATTATCGTGATTAAATCATTCCTGTCTGTAGTGTAAATTTTTGGTCCTACACTTACGTTAGAGGTCAGAGCATGCCTAATGCTTATCCTGATTCAGATACCGGGAAAAGAGAGAATGGTAAAGATTTGGATGATGGCGGCTCGTTTCATGGCTACTCAAACTATTCATGGTACGCTTCCGCTGTAACCTCTTGTGTTTTATAGCAACACATGTGCTCATATTATGGTTTAAATATCTTTCGATAAGCATATGTTGCATGATTCATAGTAGGAGTGTACATATTTGGCTTAGATATAATGGGTTACGACTTCGTAATAGTAATCGGAATATCAGTTGGCATGATGTCTCTCTAAATCTGCATTTGTTACGAATAATTTTTTTTAAAAAGCAGCAAAAAACTTCTAATTAAAAATGCTTGCGCGTTAGCGTGGGGACTCATCTAGTATACAATAAAATTCTATAAATTAATAATGTCGGAACTTTGAAAAAAAAATTTAAAAATATATTAATTAATTATTGAGAAGAATTTGTTATAATCTTCGAAAAAAATTATTCAATTGATGACATATTAAAAAATTAGATTAATTCATTTAATAAAATTACATGTATGAACTTGAGATTATAATTAAAAATCTCTGATATCGCAATAAAATGTATGTTATTAGCTTAGCGGATTCTTCATATAAAATGATACTTCTTAGAGCATCTCCAACCCTACTCTATTTCCCACTCTAAACTCTATTTTAGAGTAAAATTCTCTCCAACCCTACTCTATTTCACACTCTAAAATAGAGTAACTCTATTTCTCACTCTATTTTAGAGTTGAACTTTTTTATTTATAGAATAGTCCTTTAATTTTAATATCTTTGTAATTATAACTGAAACAAATAATAATAATAATATTTAAATACAAGAAAATCAATTTTAATTTTACATTTAAATTACTTTATTATAATATTTTTTAAGTTAAATCACATAAAACCATATATTGTGATGTTTTCATATTATTTGAGATAATTTGTATAGTAATTTTTTCTCCAATATCACAATTTGACAATTTTTTTTGCACTAAAAAAATGTTAAAACTTAAATTATAGAAAATGATTATCACCACCAGATTATAATATAGATTATTTTTATAAATTTGAAAATCAACATTTTTAAGACAGCAATAATTTTCTTAAAATACAGAAATACAAAAAAAATGTTGAAACTAAAGATAAGCAAGATAACAACCATAGAAAAATTAAACATAAACAACATAACAAATACCGAAAATAAAGTAAGCAACATTGACGTCCAAAAAAAAGATAAGCAACATAAAATAATTTTAATACAACAAAGACTATTGACTTAATATATAATGTGCTACATGATATAATGACTACATGTATAATTTTACATAATATGATAATCGAGGATGAACGTGATCTCGATGCACCAATTGAAGTTGGAAGAGAAGTTCCATCTCCAGAGGTCCAAATAGCAGAGGATGATGATATTCGGTTCGAAGAATTTCTTGGTCGATTTAGAAAAATCAAAGATAGAGAAGCTCATTTTTTTCTTTGAAATGCATTAATTGATCATTTATGAGAAAAATACAGCAATTGTGATGTTTAAACCAAAGTCCTATATGTTTTATTATTTTTATATGATGTAATGTAATTTTTCTTATGTAATAAATGTTTAATTTAAATAAATTCATAATTTATGGAAGTTTTTGAAAGAAAAAAAATAAGTGGGGTTAAATTGTAATTTCTTAAAAATAAATGATATATTTAATAAAATAGAAATAGAATATACCATATAATATTCTTTTTTAGAGTGAAAAATAGAGTAATACATTGGAGCAAAACCTAACTCTATTTTAGAGTTACTCTATTTTAGAGTTACTCTATTTTAGAGTAAAAAATAGAGTAATACATTGGAGATGGTCTTAAAAGTGCAAAGTTCTTAAAAATTGTGAATGTTAATATTGATGATGAAATCTACATTATAAAGAGAGAAAGGGTGTTCTCCAGCTTTGACACTTGTCCCCCCTTTATTGGTCAATTGTTTTTATTTTTTATTTCTCAATAAATTCAAGATTAAAAAAACCATAATAAATCTAAAAACCTTCCAACTTATATTCAACCACGTACCACCTTCTATCTAATTTAAAAATATATAAAAACCTTTTCAACTTACTAACAATAATCTTTTGTTAAAAAACTTATTTACAATAATTACGTCTTTAACACAATTCTTGCCAAATTCATTGTATTTTAAAGTAAAAAAAAATAACCAAAACAAGTCTAAATTCATGCTATTCATATATATGAATGTATCTACGAAAAACGAGAAGACAAAATTAACTTAAAATATTTAATATATATAAAGAAAACAAATATAACTACCCACACTCAATGGTTGCTATTCTATTCATATAACAAATTCTATCTAAATTCAAAGGTATGTTAAATTGTTTTTTTAAATAAGTGTTGATTCTTTTAATTATGTTATTTATAGATTTTATACAGCAAGGAAATTTGGCTACTTTTTGGCATGCAAACAGTCTAACATATGAAATATTTGTTTAGGATAAAAAAACACGACTAAGAGGAAAGAGCACCGATAAGACATTTAACATTCATTCATCAGCATGTGAGCTATATTATCTACGAATGATGATAAATCACAAAATAAATTATATGACCTATGAAGTTATTCGAACCGTTAGAAGCGTTACACATAAAACTTTCAAAGAAAGTTGTTATGCCATAAGACTCTTTGATGGTGATAAAGAATTATATGAATCAATGGCCGCATCAGAACATGGTGGTAACACATAGTGAATGGTTTCAAAGTTTGGGAGAGACAGATGTTAAGCCTAGAAAAGAAGGCAAATAGATTATAAGGAGATGAAAGTCAAACAGTTTTATTTGTAAACACACATGGGCTCATCACAATATTATAAACTCATTGTTTTATTTTAGTTTAATAATAAATAAAATTGGAGAGCACAAATTAATTATACAGTAATAAAACAAATTCATCAAATGGCCTCTATCTCGAATTAGGTTGTATTCGTTAAACTAAAATTTTTTTAATCATATTTTACTACACACAAATTAGAATATATATATATATATAACATATAAACAAGGCTTTTCCAGCGATGATTCGTTTTGGAATAGTAATGATCAGGGATTCAATATCCTGAATTACAAGGGGCAAGATTAAAGGTTTCGGACGAGGAAAGGAGCAAGAGAGGCGCTTAAGGAGCCGAAGAAGAGGATTCTTAATCGAACGGCGACATGCCAACTTGCTTTAATGGGGCATGTGTCCTCGAGAAAGGGGCATTACCAAGCGGGTCCGGTGAAGATGAGTTTAGGTTCGATGGCTAATCAGGGTCAGCCCCATCAACATCAAGCGCAAGGGCAACATGTATTTACCGGTGATGGAATGGTTGCATCGACGTTCATGTTAGGGAACCAATACCATCCGGTTTATGTAACCAGAATGTTGGGGAATCCAGCTTTAGCAGCAGCCGTCGGAGGAGGTTACATGTATTCGATGTTGGCGAGTGCTCTAACCCATGGTGGGTTGAGCCATGATTTGTTGCAGTCGAGCCAGATGTATGGTATTGGTGAGCCATGCGTCGGTGATGGTCTATCAGTTCTGGGAATGGTAAAGATTCGGATGATGGCGGATCGTTTCATGGCTACTCAAACTATTCATGGTACGCTTTCGATGTAACCTCTTGTGTTTTATAGCAACGCATGTGCTTATATTTTGGTTATATTTTGGCAATCCTCTATTTATACAAGGATAAAATATCCTAACTATATAAGGCCCAATACATATATACCCAATAAGCCTATATCTCTCAATACAGTCCCAACGCAATTTATGCTATCACTCTCATTTCTGTCATCTTCTTTGTCTCTGCTTTGCTTGACCTTCTCGTCAGATTCTTACTCAGATCCCGAACCCGACTTAACGACGCCTACGAAGGTTTGTTCACACATTTAAAGATTTGTTTTTTAGGTCTTTTCGTCTCTCTCTGAATTGCTTCCAAAATGGTTTTTTTTTTAAAAAATAATAATAATATTATCTTGGCATTACAGAGAGTGCGAGTGCGACGGATATGCAAGGTCAGTTTCATACACTGTTCAATCTCCATGACTCAGGAGTTGACCAATCCTTTATCAATGCATTGCCTTTGTTTCATTACAAGACCATAACTGGTCTCGGACACAACCTACCTTTTGATTGCTCTGTCTGTCTCTGCGAGTTCAAACCCAAAGACGAGCTCCGGCTTTTGCCCAAATGCAGCCACGCATTCCACGTGGACTGTATCGACATGTGGCTTCTTACAAACTCAACTTGTCCTCTCTGCAGAGACAACCTCCTCCTCAGCCTCACCGCTTCGTCCTCCCATGTTGTTCTTCTGCTTGAATCTGATGGTGAGAGTTTCCAAGACTCCGGTTCGGGTATATCTGAGAGAATTAAAGCTCAGACTGAGAAGATAGCTAATTTACATAGGAGTTTGCTAACTGCCCCTAATGTGAATACAGCCCGGGAAGAGCATCGGGCTAGAGCAGTATGGTTGACGCTTATTTCAGCGGAGGAAAAATTCTACAGGCAGAAATCAAGAGTACAATGGATGCATCGGGGGGACAGGAATACGCCTTTATTTCACAAATCAGTGACACAAAGAGCATGTAGGAATCATATCCACTTCTTCCATGACGAGAATGGAAGAAAAATTGTTTCAAAATCAGAGATCAAGCAGCATGCTGCTGATTATTTCCAGGGAGTACTTGGTTGTACAAATATGACTACATCACCATGCTCTATCGTGCAGCTACAACAGCTATTGCCGTTTAGATGCTCTGAGGCGCAGATAGCAGATTTGCAAAAACCAGTTTCACAGGAGGAAGTTAGAGCTACTGTCTTTGGACTACCTCTAAACAAAATTCCAGGACCAGACGGATACTCAGTTGAGTTTTTCAGAGCATCTTGGAACATAGTTGGAGGCAATGTTGTATCAGCGGTGCAAGAGTTTTTCCACAATGGTAGGTTATTGAAAGACCTCAACACAACGACAATTGTCCTTATACCAAAATCGGCAGAAGCTTGCAAATTGGGAGAGTATAGACCAATCAGTTGATGTAACTTGGTGTACAAAGTGGTTTCAAAGATAATTGCCAATCGATTGAAACCGATCCTGCAAAAGTGTATTAGTCCTAACCAAGCAGCGTTTATGTAACGCCCGCGTTCCGGAAGAATTGATTATTGGGGAAAAATAATTAATTCGGGTTTGTTCTGGGGGTGGTATCGATCGATACTGGCCTGTATCGATCGACACCAGCCGGGTTTTCTCCTTGTTGTCTTTTTCTCTTCTCTTCTTTCGGGAATAAAAGCCTCTCTTTTGGGGATAAGACCAGAGTTGGTCGTGAAAGAGAGAGAGCGAGAGCGAGAGAGAGAGAGAGAGAGTGAGAAAGAAAAGCTTGGTGAAGCTTGGATCTTGCAAGATCAAGGGAGTTTGAGCTTGGGAGAAGCTTGAAGAAGAGGTTGGAAGAGCTTGGTTTTGGGCGTGAGCTTGTGAGAAGAGAGGGAGATCTTCTTGAGCTTGGGGAAGTCCTTCTAGAGCTAGATCCAGCCGATCTAAGGTGAGTTGGGACCAAAGGTTAGCAATTAAGTTTGTGTGGTGCTTTGTTAAGCTTGATTGATGATTTCCGTGTGTGGTCTTGGCGATTTCTGGGTTTAGATCTCGCGCAGGTTGTGAATCGCAAGGGAGTATCGATCGATACCATGTGAGTGTCGATCGATACCCGTCCTTTGTCGGTGGACTCGAGTTGTGTTTGTATCGATCGATACCAGGTATTGGTTTTAGTATCGATCGATACCAGTCCCTTGTCGGGAGTCGTGTGTTGTTTGGGTATCGATCGACACTAGGGGAGTATCGATCGATACCAGTTGCTTTCTATTGAGTCGTGTGTTGTTGGGTATCGATCGACACCATGGGAGTATCGATCGATACCAGTTGCTTTTGTGCTGAAAGTTTTAATTGATGTTAATTAATTCTTAGCATTGATAATCGATAATTGTTGTTTATTGTGCTTATTGGTAGCCTGTTGTTGGGATGATCAATCTCACTCAGCATTTGGTTAGCCAAATGTTGATGCATCACTTTTGTCGATGCAGGTAAAGATAAGGCGTGATCGTGGAATCGAGGCAGTGAAGAGGGGATGATTAGGACCCGGGGTTTTTATTGTTGTTGTTGTTGCTTTTGCTGTTATAGAACTGTTAGCTTGTGTAAGCTGTAGAACTTGTGTTTGTATTGTTTAATTATTGTTGTTTAATTATGACTGTTTAATTATTAAAAAAAAATGCGGTCGTTTCAGTTTCTGAAAGGGAGGAGGCTTGTTGAAAACATCCTCCTTGCATCTGAGTTGATACGAGATTATGATAAGGCATCTTGTCAAAGAAGTGCATTGCTAAAGGTTGATATAAAGAAAGCGTTTGACACAGTTTGTTGGGACTTTGTGTTGAACCTCCTAAAGGCTCAAAACTTTCCACCTTTGTTTTGCGTTTGGATTAGATAATGTATCTCTTCGCCTCGTTTCTCTGTCGATAAATGGTGAACATGTTGGTTTCTTTGCAGGAAAGAAAGGTCTCTGCCAAGGTGATTCTATATCGCCCTATCTATTCATCATGGTGATGGAAGTTCTCACAAAATTGTTGGAGCAGGGGGCGGACAATGGCAAATTCAGACTTCATCCACACTGCTCTGAACCTCGGCTAACTCATTTATTGTTTGCTGATGACCTGTTGGTTTTCTGTGATGGTGCCAGGCATTCACTGACAGGTATCTCTGAGATCATGAAGGACTTTAAGGAGATGCGTGGTCTTGACATGAATCCAGCAAAATCCGAACTATTCTTTGGCGGTTATATGGATATAGAAGCTGAAGTATTGAGCAGCCTTGCGGGTATAAAAATTGGAGAATTTCCTACTAGGTATCTTGGCTTACCTCTGAATCCAGCGCGAATAAATTATGCCGTTCTACAGCCTTTCCTAGAGAAGGTAACTAACAAACTCCATTCTTGGACTGTGAAACTACTCTCATTTGCTGGGAAAGTGAAGTTGATCTCTTCAGTTATCTATGGAATGGTAAATTTTTGGAGTGCTGTGTTTGTACTACCTAAAAGGTTTTATGAGAAGATTGACTCTCTTTGCTCAGCTTTCTTGTGGAAAAATAAAATCTCATCTGCTTCGGGAGCTAGAGTCGCCTGGAAAGATATTTGCAAATCAAAGGCAGAGGGGGGACTGGGAATAAGACTGCTAGCAGAATTTGAAATCGTCTTTCGCTTGAAACAGATTTGGAATTTCTTTGCTAATGCAGGTTCTTTATGGGTGGCATGGCTGGAAGGTAATGTCTTTCATCGGAAAAGCTATTGGATAACTGAGGACACTAATCGCTTCTCAAAATATGTGAGGAGTATGCTTCAGTTGAAACCTCTATTAGTTGAGCTTCTCCGATGCGATATTGGAAACGGGAAGCGTGCTTCGTTTTGGTACGATAGTTGGACTAATCACGGTACTCTAATCGCTTACCTTGGTGAAGCGGGACCAAGGCAATTGCGAGTAAGGAAAGATGCGAGGGTTATATAAGCAACCAGAAATGGGCAGTGGAGAGTGCCGGGTGCAAGATCTGAGGAAATTGAAACTTTTCAAATTACCCTAACCACCATACCGCCTACTGTGGTATCTAGGGGATGTGACTCATTTCTATGGCGCAATGCAACATGAATATATTCGAAGAAGTTCTCTTCCAAATCAACTTGGGAGCAAATATGTGCTCACTCTCCTCAGGTTACCTGGTTCAAGGTGGTCTGGTTCAAGGAATCGGTCCCAAGATGTTCCTTTGTAACATGGCTGGCAATGCAACAAAGATTACCAACGAAAGACCGTCTAAGAAGTTGGGGGTTAAATGTCTCACCAGCTTGTGTTCTCTGCTCCAACGGAATAGAGACCCATGATCATCTATTCTTTGGCTGTGATTACTCTATGCAGGTTTGGTCTGATCTAGCCTCAAGGATATGGAAAAATCCCCCTATAGATCTTCAGGCTACCGTGTCTTGGATCCTTCAACCTAGGCAGCCTCCTCAACGTTCAGCAACTATCATCATCAAGCTCATCCTTCAATCCATCGTCTACTTGATTTGGAAGGAGCACAACTCTCGGATTTTCACAACAGTAAGCTCACCTACAACCACGGTTAAGGCGAGCATCGACCGTATGATTCGCAACCGGCTCCTCTCCTATCCTCCACCAGATTCAATCTCTCCCTCTCTCCTAGAATTCTATTTCGGTTGTTTCAATTTCTTTAGCTAGTTTCATCTTGTGTATCGTAGTAAATATCCTCTCCACGTGTATTAGGCGATTAGAATAAGTTACTTATGTAACATGTAAAACTCAGAAAATGGTATATATCTTAACATTTACACCCAAAAAAAAAAAAAAAAAAAAAAAGACTCCGGTTCGCATCTCGGTTCAACTCATTTAGATGACGTCGGGTTGAAAGCATGTAACATTTCCATAGGCCCGGTCCAATGTTTTTAAATTTTTGACCGGGATTAAAAATTAGTTTTTTTTTGTTACCTGTAAAGACAAAAATTTATTTTAAAATTTATAATTTTTGGGCCTAAACAGCTGCTTATCCTGCTTAGCCCATGGATCGGGCCTGCATTCCGGGTGAAAACGACGAATGCAAGTCAGAGAATGATAGCTGTTCTTGTTAAGCTAGGCAAGTTCAAGAAGATTGATGCTAGTAAAGGTAATCATGAATTCGAACCCAAAATTCTATTAAATTTTCAAGAAAAAAAGTAGTATAGTACATTATTCGATAAATTAAAACATAGGACAACAACATTGGTGGCACAAGAATATGCTTTTCAATGGGATATATTGACTATGTGATTTCTGAACACACTCTCTTGCAATCTCATGTAGCTAGCAATGAAAACGAAACAGCATGTTTTGTTTCAAGGTCCGTTTAAGTCGGTATTTATCGAAACTTGGGTAACAAGTTTTAATGAGATCAGGGGTTCTGCAGGAAGAAAGGCCTCCTCGTGTGCGTTCCCGGTGAAGCTGAGTAGCTTCGATGATGTTGGCATGGCGGAGGATAATGGTTTTCCGGTGACTATGGATACTAATAGTCATTCTTTTACGAGAAGCAACATGTTTTGGTCTGTTTAGAGGCAACGCAGCGTTTCAATTTTTTCGTCCTTTGCAAATGATTGTGTGGTTTGCTTTCAGAAGAACAAATTACTTGATGTAGAATGAAATTAAATTAATCTGAGACGGCTTAGGATATACTAATACAGAGTCCTTGACTTTGTGATACAAGGATTTTACCTATATCAATTACTCATAATGCCTATTGAGCATAAGAGGATCGAATCCAAGGGTACAACTTTCAATCACTAGGAATGCATACAACTTTGTAAGTTAAGCTAACAAGAGTGGTTTTTGGTTTCTAAACAACCTAAATGATTCAAATTCAAACAAGAACAAGTAAGCAAAGACTAAAAACGTGATTAACAATAAGATAAAGGCAAGCTCTTGGATGAGGTTATTGATTTTGGATCCTTCCGTGATCCATCTAGATGTCATTTCACACAAACAAACTATTCCCTTAGCCTAGAACACTTAAGCAATATTAAGCCACTCTCATGGTCTTAATCACTTTGTTAATCATACAAATCAAGAACAAACCATCGTTTGTGATAGGATGATTAACAAGCAATAAACATAGGTTCATATGGCCCTAATACTCCTTAGACAACTACTCTCATAGGCTAAGAAAGCAAAATCCCTTATTTGGTTCTTAAGGGAATTTCATCGAACACCTTGTGTGCATGAATTCCCTAAGATCTAGATTAACTATATCTAGCCTAATCTAGCATTATGAACACCAAATAAGAGAGGGAATATGTAAACTAAGTCCTAGACATCAAGATCTACCACGAAATTCACCTAATCTACCTCATCCATGAGCCTTAAGAAGAACTACTCATTAATGATGAAGAACACACCAAATCTTGTGAAAGAGGTGATGTTAATCATGATTAGGGAATATGAATGTGAAATATTAGATAAAGATAAAAAGATATAACCTTAAACTTGCATAAATCAAAAGAATCCAAGGGAAAAATCCCAAGAACCCTAAAAAGACAAGGTCTTGTTCGAGAGAGAAAAGAGAGAGAAAAAAAAATAGAAAAAGGGATAAAAAGTGAGATAGATCTAAAAAATGGGTCTCAACAATATTTAAAAGTGTTTTCTTGAGCTGGGTCGGACCGGGTCAACCCGGGACAAACCGGGTATTGACCCGGCCGAAACTTGGATACGTTTTCAGTGAATCGGCCATAACTCCTGCACCTGACATCCGAATGACCTGAATCCAACTCCACAAGACATTTAACTCAATTATCTACAACTTCTATGAAGAACGCATAAGCTGAATCGGAGTGAAAACCCTTCGTCTGGGTTGATCTTTCAGACGTCGTATTTGGAGCAGAACTCGTTTGGATGCCAGACAGACACGTCCTTGATATATTTACCATATCACTTGAACGGACGATCTGAATGACATGAAACCACCACTAAACGAACTTCAGCTCGATTGTCTATGACTTTCATGAAGACCTCAGATTAAACTGGGCACGGAAAGGTCTTCATTTTGTCTGATCTTCGAGTAACTTTGGATGGTGCTGTAACTTGGATGTTTGGACCGTGTGGAGCTAACCATGTGGATCATGATCGGTTGAGACTGCTTGTTATGGACCAAGCGCCATCTGGGCGGTTAGCTTTGGTCGGTTGAGTTCCCTGTGCTAGGACCGACGTCATTAGACCATGCCGATGGTGCAAGGTCCGTTTTCTCGGCCAGGCGGATACGTCTTCAGTAAAACTGCGGTAACTCACGAACCATATGTCTGATTGTTTTGAATCCAACTTCTGTGAACAGCTAACTCTCTGGGTACAACTCTCATGAAGGTTATCGAGGCTGAATCTGCTTGGAGACCCTCCGTATGACCAGTTCTTTCGGGCGCTCCGGATGGATTCTCTCTTTCCTTTAGTCCCAAATCTCCAAACGTCACCAAGTGTCTCCAATTACCTAAAAAAACACTCCAAAACATGCAAAGACTCACTATGACCTAATGCAAACACCTAATACTCTAAATGATCAGACAAAACAAATAAGAAATGCTATGAAACCCTATGCATATGAGATGAAACCTAAGCCAAATGAATACATGAGAAGGGTAAAATATGAGGATATCACTTTGGCAAATTATGGCATTAAATTCTACAATAACAATAAATTACTGTGACTCCACTTTGAAATTTGAAATATCTAAGTGATGGGCCTACTTGAGTCAACGTGGAGCCTGTATTCTTGTAACCACTCGGCCCATTTTCTTTTTCAATCAACTCATATGCACATATCAGATGAACCAACCATTCTGGAATTTAAACATCAATAATGGCATAAAGCAAGGCATGAGGACTGCAAACAGATATACATTGAACATTAAACATTGCAATGATTGATTGGCAGAGACAGGTTCAGTGTTATGGCCTTGATATGGGTTCCTTGTCTCCTTTTTTCTCTGTCAAACATTTTTTCAGACAACTTGTTTTGTTCCATATTTTTTGCCATCCTCACGGTTTCTCTATATATACGGCCTCGTATGTAATTCTGGAGTACCAGAAATGATGAATATGGTGAAGTGCAAGAAGGTCAAGCACCATGGTCGCAAGGGACGGAAGGAGAAACAGAAGTTTCGGGAAACTTGTAACCGAAGAAACCTCAGAAATTCTTCGTAGGATTGTACCAGGTTGTGAAGAGGTGGACGAGGAGGAAGCCTTGTTCCTCAAGTAAATTCAGCATCTCATGCTTCTCAAATCTCAGGTTACTTTACTTAGAAAGCAAGCAGCTGTTTGTGGAGTCTAAAAGAACGTAAGTTCTCAAGTTGTTATGCAGCGTATTATAAAAATCAAGCGAGATAAGCATAAGAAACAGGGAAAGAGATAAAATAAACATGAAAAGTAAAGTGAATTACATAGAAAAATTGAAGAACAAGAGGATGAAAAAATTTAAATTTTTGTTGTAGAAAGAGAGATCGTATTTTGTACGGAAGGTAGAAGAAGAGGAGAGAGTGAGCATGTGTTGGATCGTTGTGACCCATGTCTTGTAACGACAGTAATCATCAGCCATGTCTAGTTTAATAGCTCCTCTGCTCGTCTTCAGGACAATGAGATAACAAGTGTCTTCTATGTTGTTGTCTTCGCATTCCAAATCTTTATAAAGTTTCACATGCACATTCGTCACGATACCTTACACAAAACACAAACAAAACATTGAATGTTTTAAAATATTTTTTCGTTTAAGGTTTACAATTTTTCATATACGTAGTTTGTAACAAATAATTTGTTACCCAATATTTACAATGAGCTAACAATAATATCCGATGTTTACAAACATTGCATATTATGTTTTACAAACATGGCATAACAAATTATTTGTTACAAACTACCTATATGAAAATTGTAAACCCTAAACGAAAAAAATCTAAACCCTAAATCCTATACTATAAACTCTAACCCCAAACAATTGAACCTTATAAATTGTATGTTAAAAAACTCCCTCAAAATATTAAAAATTTATCTAAATACTAAACTCTAAACAGAAAACCATAAACCCTAAACACTAAACTCTAAACCTTAAGTTGTAAACCCAAAAGAAAAAAAATCATAAACCCTAAGTGTTGATTCGTAAATCACACAAAGGGGGTAAAACAGTACTTTTAATCGGAATCTCGTTTATTGATCAAAAGTCGGCGTTACAACAGAGTTTTGTAAGATTGCAAAGATGCAGAACTCGAGATCGGTAAGTAGTTCTCTTGAATTCTCTCTGGTCTCTGCGGAAGTTGTAGATGATCCTCGAATGAATGAGCCTCCTCCTCTATTTATAATGTCTTGAGGCGGTTTCAAAGGAGAAGATTTCCTTTTCCTTGTTCGATTAGGAGAAGGAAATCTTCCGGTTTTCTCTCCGAGATAAGGATATCTTCCTGATATCTCGGAGATTTGATCGAAGGGAACATTTCCTTTTCCGAGATCGGTACGAAAGGGAAATATTCCGGTTTTCGTTTGTTGTAACGGACTGGGCTCGCGCCGGGCTTAGATCGGTAGCCGAGATGGGCTTTTAACGAGATTCCGAGCTCGGCCCAATGTTTTCGGGCTGATCCATCCTTGATTCAGACCATCGTAAACCGGTCTTGATTGAACCGGTCTCGGTTCGAACCGAGTTAAACCAGGGAGTGCTAATCCCCCCTCTAACAATTGGTCCCCCCCTCTAACAATTGGTCCCCCCCTTAGTTCGGCGAGGGAGTTTATGAGTTCGGTGAATTTCCGGGGAGTATTCTTTAGCTCGGTTAAAACTGAGATCGGTACGATCCGATCAGATTCTATTTCGAGTTCGGCGAATTCCTTTTAAGATCGGGATTCTCACGGTTGAGTCGATTTTTACGAACTTTCGAGTTCGGTGAACTGATTCGCGTTTGTTCTCAAGTTCGGAATCTTAAGTTCGGAATATTTGATTCGTGGATCTCGGTATCGATCCTGGACGTTCGAGTTCGGTAGATTTTTCTTGGGAACGGGGGTGTCGTTTCATCTTCTTTAGCCGTGGAACTCGAACAGTCGCGTGTCGATTCGTCTTCTTCGGTTGCAGATTTCGAGGAATCGTCATTATTGCTTTTTCTTCTATAAATATCGCTCAAACCTCCTTCGGTTTTTCACTTCTGCTTTCTTCCTTCAAGAAAAAGGTTTTTTCTCTCTCTAAACGCTCTCCCTTCTCTCTAGAATTTCGTCTATTTTCCGTTCTCCGATCGTCTCCTCCGCCGTGATTTCTCCGACCTGCTTGAAAGATTTTCAAGTTCTTCGTTGTGTTCTTCACAAAGTTCTTCCTTTTGATCGATATGGATCCGAGGACCTCTTCTTCTTTTGTTGATGACCGAACTCCGCCGCTGAAATCCCCAGATCTCGAGCCGTTAGTTGGTGGCTCCAATTCGGATTCGGATGATGTTCGGCAAGAGTCGACCGATCGTAATTCTCGTCGTGCCGATGCCGGATCGAGTAATCCGAGGGTCACTATCGAAGTTCCTTATCTCATCGATGAGGATCTCTGCCTGAAGATGATGTTGCCGAGTCGCACGATCAAGTTCGGATAGACGCCGAATTTGCAGCTCGGCTTGCAGAGGGTGTAGACGCGGCTTGCCTGGATGATCGTGCTACCTCGCCAGTAGTTCATCAGGATGTAGGAGGCGATAATCCTATGTCGGCTGCCAGGCGGGTGGTCGAAAGACCTGCAAATATCGGACCGTCTCGTTCCAAGGTGGAAACGGTCCAAGTCACTTTGGAGAAGTGCATCGCTCCGGACGATATCCTTTTCAAGATCCCGAAAGAGACCGACCGTCCGTGGGATGCTCCTCCCGGTTATATCTGCGTGTACGAGGAGTATTTCAGAAGCTGCGGTCTCAAGTTTCCCATCCCGGAGCTCCTCTATAAGTACTGCAAGAGACGACATGTTGCAATCTCTCAGTTGATGCCGGCTACGGTGATAAATCTTATGGGTCTTCTTTCTCTTGGGGAGGAGTGCGGCATCCCCATTACGGCCAAGATCTTTGAGAGGCTATTTCGGGTAAATCTGTCGAATGCAAAGCCTTGGTTTTTATCGGCTAATGCAAAGCCGGAGTGCGATCTTGTTACTGGGAACAAGCCGAGCAAGGTCAACAATTGGAATGCTCGGTACTTTTATGTGAAGATCGACGAATCTTCTGTCGAGTACCCAGATGGGAGTTACCGAACTCAATGGAGAACTCCTATTGGTAGTCCTTAGTTTCTTGATTCTTATCCATAACCTTGTTTTGCCTAAGTTATATTTTCCCTTTTTCCTTTCAGATCGTCACGCGCCGGGCTTCCTTATTACCACACCGGGATTCTCTTTCGTTCACGTGAAGCAGTTGAGCGCGGTTGGGAAAGTTCGGTGGCCTGAAGCCTATCAAGAGAAGCTCGATTTAAAGGCCAAAAAAGCTCTTAAAGGTATGTCGGTAAATTTTTTTTTGCAGTCTGGCAATTTTTGTTTTGTAATTCGTCTGTACGGTTCTTTCTTTTTACAGCAAATCCATCTCGTCGACGGAAGATAAAGTTCGATGATATTCCCGACCTTTCTGCTGAGATGGACGGCGACGAGATAGATGCAGAAGTTCCTCCTGTAGCCGAACAGGCGAACCCTGAAGCTCCGGTTAATGATGAAAAGATCGGAGAGGGAGACGTTCCTGCTGGGGAACGGGTTCCCGCTGAAGAGCACGCTTCTCTCCCGGCCGATCTCCAAGAGGAAGGCGGTCACTGAAAATGTCAGGTTCGGCTCCAAAAGGTCAAGGATCATCTGGCAGCGGTCGATCAGGCAAAGAAGCCGTTCCTTGCTGTTAACCAAATCCACGGGATCCTCAATTTTTGCGAGAGCCTAAGGACGAAGCACGGTATCATCGTTCCGCCGTCTCGCATTGAGAAGCTTGAGAAGCTTAAGGCCGAGAAGTCGGCAGAGTATGCGGCGATCGATCTCCGCGAGCTGGAAGGCGCGGACCTAGTCGTCTCGCCTTTTACTGATCCGGTGCATCCGGGGGTTTCGCCTTCGCTGGGTAATGAAGTCCCGCCAGGTCTTGACGAGTTCGGATCTAACCGAGCTTCGATGTCGGCGGAGCATGCTGATACGATGCGGAGGCAAGGCGTTTAGGTTGCCTTTTTATCCTTTTGTAATTTCTGTTTTGTTCTGCCCGAACGGGCTTATAACTCGACCTCTTGGACCGGAGGGTTTTTAAAGTTCGGTATCCATTTTGCCCGAGGGGCTTTTTTGAATGAACCTTGATATTTCGCAGACTTTGAATGTTATACTTAGTTGTTTTTCGAATCATGCTTTAGATATATTTGAAGTCGTACTTTATACGAACTTCTCAAACTTGTCGTACATAGTGTTGCCGTAAACAGTACGGTCTTAGCCGGGTGAAGTGGACAATTTTGACTGAACCTGTTCGAGGTCGGCAATCCATATTGTGATCGGCTTATCGATTTTTGCGATTGTTGAGAAACCGGCTTACTGTTTCTGCGATTGTTGAGAAATCGGCTTACTAATTTTGCGACTGTTAAAAAATCAGCTTAAATTTGCGAAGAAAGACGTTCGGCTTGACCCTAGAGTTTAATTTAAGAGTACGTGAACAGCCCATCTTAATATGCTCTAGGTTTCTCACATTGAATCTGAGTGTGCGAGACGGACTCGGCTTATTTGGCTCGGATAATCTGAGAAGTTGGTGCGAGACTGGTCTCGGCTTCGATGTGGAAAGTGTGTTATCCATTGCACCATGAGGATGCGTGCGAGCTAAGCTCGGCTTGTTTGATTGTCTTGCCAGGACGTTGATATGGAAACCGTTGTGGTCGAAAATACGAACTGTTGGAGTTCGGCAAACATAAAGTTCGACTTAAGTACGAACTGTTTGGAGTTCGGCAAACGTAAAGTTTGACTTAGAGATACGAACTGTTGGAGTTCGGCAAACGTAAAGTTTGACTTGAGAGTACGAACTGTTGGAGTTCGGCAAACGTAAAGTTTGACTTGAAAATTCGAACTGTTGGGGTTCGGCAAACATAAAGTTTGGCTAAAAGATGCGAACTGTTTGGAGTTCGGCAAACGTAAAGTTTGACTTGAAAATTCGAACTGTTGGAGTTCGGCAAACATAAAGTTTGGCTAAAAGATGCGAACTGTTTGGAGTTCGGTAGAATGCCTTTGTTGTAAAAGAAATTTTATTAATGTTATAGCTGCGCCTTGTGAGGGCTGCCTACGTACCTTCGAAAGAAGGATCAAGCCATTCGTAGTTCATATTACATATTGGAATCGAGCACATGGGTAGTAGCTCGGTGATCTCTTTTTTTTTTTTTTTTTTTTTGGCGCTTGAGAGCTGGCCTAGATGTAGTAGCGTTTGAGGTTCATTGAATTCCACGAACGGGGAATGGGGGTTCCGTCTAGCTTCATGAGCTCGTAAACGCCTGGTTTGACTACCCTCATGACCTGATAGGGTCCTTCCCAGTTCGTGCCGAACTTGCCGGCATTCTTTTCTTCGGTGCCTTCGAAGACTTTTCTTAGAATAAGGTCGCCGTAAGTGAAGTGACGTCCGCGGACCTTTTTGTTGTAGTAGCGTGCTGCCAAGTTCTGATAATTCTGAATTCGAAGTAAGGCTTGATCGCGTTGCTCTTCGAGATTGTCGAGGTTGTCGAGCATGATTTCATCGTTAAGATCGGGGTTTTGCACAAGCATCGTTCGACGAATAGTCGGGATGGTGAGTTCGGCGGGGCACAGGGCTTCTACGCCGTAGACCATATAGAAAGGGGATTGTCCCGTTGAAGATCTTGGGGTCGTGCGATATGACCACAAGACTCCGTCGAGTTTATCAGACCATGTCCCTTTATGAGTATCCAATCGTTTCTTTAGGCCAGCGATGATCGTCTTGTTTGTTGCTTCGGCTTGACCGTTGCTCAGCGGGTATCTCGGTGTAGAGAAACTTAGCCGAATTTTCCACTTGGCACAGAAATTGTTGAATAGCTTTGATATGAATTGGGGACCGTTATCGGTGATAATTTCGTACGGAACTCCGTGTCGGCAGATGATGAATTTCTAGACGAATTTATGGACGTCAGAAGCGAGGATGACGGGATATGCCTCGGCCTCTACCCACTTGGTGAAGTAATTCTTTATGACGAGGATGAACTTTTTCTGCGTGGTGGATCGTCTAAAAGGGCCGATGATGTCCATCCCCCAGCGCATGAATGGGTAAGGGGCTGTCGAAGTTGTTAGCAGCTCGGTAGGGAGGTGTATCATTGGGCCGTGTCGTTGACATTTGTCGCACTTTGCGACGAACTTCTCGCAGTCTGCTTGCATGCTTGGCCAATAATAGCTTGCTCGTTTGATTTTTAGGGCTAGAGATCGGCCACCCGAGTGATTACCGCCATCGCCTTCGTGTATTTTCTTCATGACTTCCTGGATCTCATCGCCTGAGATGCATGTGAGAAGGATTCCCGCCGCACTCCAACGAAACAGTCCATCTTTGATAAGTATGTAGCGAGCAGCCCGCATTTTAAGTCGTCGGGCGGCCCATCTGTCTGCTGGGATGTCTCCATCGATGATGTACATTTTTATCTCTAGCGTCCAATCGGTGGGCATCTGCTCGTCAGACTGTTCGAGGTTTATTGGCTCGTGAAGGCCGTCTGTTTGTTCTTCTGTTTCGTTGTCCGATTGGGTCGAATCATTGGTTTGCGGTGGGTTATCGTTGTTTTCGATGTCAGCAGCCTGTTCAAGCTCGGTGTCCTGATTATGCTCGATGGTCGGAATCCGTTTTTGTCGACGCAAGACGGGTTTGGTCGCGGGATTTTCCTCGTAATCCCGTCTACGAGTTGTGATAATACATTGCTCCGTGCTTCCGATGCTTGGTTTTGATATACTTTCGACCGGAATTGTTCGTCTGAGATGAGGATCCGAGCTAGAAGCTAAGGCAGCGAGTGCGTCGGCTGGAGCGTTTTCTCCCCGCGGTATCTTGGTTAGTTCGAATGAGTCGAATTCTGTAGTAAGTTGTTTGACGAGCTTGAGGTATGCGTCCATTCGATCGTTCTTGGCGTCATACTCCCCGCTAAATTGGCTTGCGACGAGCTGTGAGTCGCAGTAGGCATGTATGCGTGTTACACCAATGGCTTTGGCCAAACGTAGTCCGGCAATTAGCGCTTCGTATTCTGCCTCGTTGTTTGATGCGTTGAATGCCAGGCGGAACGATTGCTCTAGAATTTCTCCCGTCGGAGATTTGAGGCGAATGCCTATTCCAGAGCCACGGTTAGATGCAGATCCGTCCACGTGAAGGATCCATTGCTCGGCGGTCACGACGTCGGTGTTGACGTACTCCGGAGATAACTCGATGAGGAAATCGGCAAGGACTTGCGACTTGATACTCGTTCGGCTTTTGTAGTCGATGTCATATTCGCTGAGTTCGATAGCCCATTTAGCCAATCGACCGGACTGGCTCGGACTATGGAGGATCGTCCGGAGTGGTTGATTGGTTAAGACGGTGACTGAGTGTGACTGAAAATAGGGGCGTAACTTCCGAGCTGAAATAACAACGGCGAGAGCCAATTTTTCGAGAGTCGGATATCGTCCTTCAGCGCCGTCGAGTGATTTGCTGATATAGAAGATCAGTTTTTGCTCGCCTCGGTCTTCCCGGACAAGCACTCCGCTGACAGCTGAAGTCGATATTGCGATGTAGAGGTAGAGAGTTTCGCCATCTTCGGGCTTTGCTAGAACCGGTGGGGTTGACAGGTATTCCTTGAGCTGTTTGAATGCTTCTTCGCACTTATCATCCCACTCGCGACCTTTATTACCGCGTAACAGTTGGTAGAAGGGGAGACACTTGTCGGTTGATCGGGAGATGAACCGATTGAGTGCAGCAATACGTCCCGTGAGCCTTTGTACTTTCCGCTTTGTCGTCGGTGATGGTAAGTCGAGGATTGCCGAGATCTGTTTAGGATTGGCTTCGATCCCTCTTTGAGTCACGATATACCCGAGGAACTCTCCCGAGGTCACGCCGAACGTGCATTTGGTAGGGTTAAGCTTCATGCCGTACTCGTTCAGGATGTCGAAGCAAGTGTTGAGATGTCCGGCGTGATCCTTGGCGATTAACGACTTGACGAGCATATCGTCGATATAGACCTCCATTGTTTTGCCGAGCTGGCTGGCAAACATCCGATTAACGAGCCGTTGGTAAGTTGCACCGGCGTTTTTTAGGCCGAAAGGCATGACCTTGTAGTAGTAGATACCACGGTCGGTGATGAAAGAGGTCTTCTCGCGATCGTCCGGATGCATGAGTATCTGATTATAGCCCGAGAAGGCGTCCATGAACGAGAGGAGTTCGTTCCCAGCGGTGGCTTCGACGAGTCTGTCGATGTATGAGAGTGGGAAGCTATCCTTTGGGCAGGCTTTATTCAGGTCGGTAAAGTCAACGCAGATCCTCCATTTTCCGTTCGTCTTCTTGACCACGACTGGGTTCGCCAACCAGTCTGGGTACCGAACTTCAGTAATCGACCCGGCACTAAGTAATCTCTCGACTTCGTCGTTAACAGCTCAAGCCTTCTCGGGTCCGAGCTTGCGTCGCTTTTGCTTGATCGGTTTGAAGGTGGAATAAATATTGAGCTCGTGGCTCGTTATCTTCGGATCGATTTCGGGCATGTCCGTAATTGTCCAGGCGAAGGTCGAAACGTTTCTTTTGAGGAGTCGAATCAAATCCGTCTTGATGTCTTCGTCGAGCTCGGCTCCGATCCCTACGCATCTCTCTGGATTGAAGTCGTCGATATTGACCTGGACGATTGTTTCACGCCGTGGCAGGTCGGGATCGTTTGGAATTTTGTTCTTCTTGATCACGTAAGTCCGGGGCGCGGTCCTTAGTTTGCATTCGTTGATGAAACACGTTCGAGACATCACCTGGTCGCCTTTAAGGGTGAAAACTCCGGATGGTGTTGGGAACTTGACGCATTGGTGATATGTTGACACGACGGCTTTCATCGAGAATATCCATGGTGTGCCGAGTATCACATTGTAGATTGCTGGTTTGTTCAGTACAAGGAATTTGACCATCCGACATATCCCTCCGGTATACATGGGGAGTTTGACCGTTCCGGCGGTCATTGTTTGCTCGCTTGAGAATCCGGTGAGTGGTTCGATGTTTGGTCGGATTTGATTGTCGGGAAAGTCCATGTTTTTCAGCGTTTCCTTGAAAATCACATTGACCGAGCTCCCAGTGTCGATCAAGATTCGCCCGACCACAACATCACCGATGAGTGTTTCGACGACCAAGGGGTCGTTATGCGGCATATGAAGCCCTTATGTGTCGGCCTCAGAGAAGGTGATCGGCATCCCGCAAGGTGTAGTTTGGTGGGTATGTTTTGCAGCCACTGCTTCTTTACTGTACGTTTTTAGAGCTCGGACGGAATAGTTGCATGTTTCCAATGCGCCCATGATCATGTTGACTCGCTTCCGAACTTGCGGAGGTTGTTGAGCCTCCACGTTTTCCTCTCGATCTCGTGTCGGTTGTTCGTCGTCGGTATTTTCTTTAGGCTGCTCGGTAGCTTTGTTCGGTTTGAAATTACGTCTTCTCCCGTTATCGTTACGGCGAGGTCTATTCGAAGGTTGGAAGGCTCCTTCGACTGGAACTTCCCCCTTTTTGTACTTCATCATCAAGAATTCCTGTAAGTGCCGGCACTCTTCGGTTGAATGATTTTCAAATCGGTTATGGAAATTGCAGTACGGTGCGGACTCGGTATCAGACTCTTTTGGCTCATCTGACCGAACCCAAGTGTTTGACCAGGACTGCTGAGTTTGGACCGTATTGACGGGTTGCTTTGGAGGAACGCTCTGTTTATCTTTGGCAACGGGTTGTCTCGTAAGTGCGTACCGCCTGTCTTTCTCGGACCTTTCCTCTTCCTCCATGATGAAGATATGCGCCCTGTGTAAAATGTCCTCCAATGTCTTTGGGTTGCTGCGCTTGATCTCCCTGTGGAAATCTGATTCGTACCAGGTCGCTTTATAAAGAGCCTCGATCGCGGCTTCATCGTCGATCGTGCAATGGGATACGACCGCTTTGAAACGTTCCATGAATTTGCGTAGGGGCTCGTCCTGCTTCTGTTCGAGGGCCCAGAGTTCGGCGTTCTTTGTTTTCTGCTTGATAAACATCGTGAAGCGTTTGAGGAACTTCGTAGTGAGCTCGTTGTAGCTGTTGACTGAGTTCGGCTCGAGCGTCGAAAACCAATCAAGCGCGGCTCCGGATAGGTTCTCTACGAACAACTGGCACATAGCTGCATCTTTTTCGTTTTCCGACCCAAAGCGAAAGCGGTTCATCGTGATGACAAAGGAGGTCAGAAAATGTTTAGGGTCGGTAAACCCATCGTATGGCGTGATTTTGATTCTCTCCAATCGCCGGACTGGGGTGTTGATGACTTGGTCCGTGAATGGGGTCCTCTGCGACTCCTGAATCACTCGGTCGATCTCTGGTGCCGAGCTTGTCGCTTGGTGGACCTTGGATCGCATGTCTTGTAATTGAGCATGGACCTTCGCGAATTCTAGGTTCATGGCGACTTGATCCGAGATGTGGATTTCCGAATCGGCCGCAGATCTCCTAGTTGGTAGGTCGGTTGCACCCGGGAGTTGAGTGTCGGTCAGTTCGGGCAAAAGCCTCCGGCGTATTGCGTTTTCGCTGGCGGGGGTGATCAAGTTCGGATCGGGGGTACCGATCTGGTTTCGGCGCTCAAAGTGGGATGCAATTAGCGATGCGATCCGTTCTTCATTCTTTTTGTTGATTTCCACGAACTGCGCTGCCATGGCTTCCATAAAGGTGGTTGGGTCTGTGAAAACCGGGGTAGCAGGAGGTGGTGGAAGAGTCCTTGGAGGATTGGTCTGAGTATTCTCTCCAGTAGGTAACGTCGGAGGGGGTCCTCCTCCGATTGTCGGTAATTCGGTATTGGTTGGATTGAGAACGTCAGTCCGAGGGTTTCGGTCGTTGTCGTCTGAGCCGTTGATGTTGACTACAGAATTGTCGACTGGAAGAGCCATCGCCGAGCTTAATCAAACGGTATCCGGAAGTACTGTTCTAACTGTCCCCACAGTCGGCGCCAATTGTTGATTCGTAAATCACACAAAGGGGGTAAAACAATACTTTTAATCGGAATCTCGTTTATTGATCAAAAGTCGGCGTTACAACAGAGTTTTGTAAGATTGCAAAGATGGAGAACTCGAGATCGGTAAGTAGTTCTCTTGAATTCTCTCTGGTCTCTGCGGAAGTTGTAGATGATCCTCGAATGAATGAGCCTCCTCCTCTATTTATAATGTCTTGAGGCGGTTTCAAAGGAGAAGATTTCCTTTTCCTTGTTCGATTAGGAGAAGGAAATCTTCCGGTTTTCTCTCCGAGATAAGGATATCTTCCTGATATCTCGGAGATTTGATCGAAGGGAACATTTCATTTTCCGAGATCGGTACGAAAGGGAAATATTCCGGTTTTCGTCTGTTGTGACGGACTGGGCTCGCGCCGGGCTTAGATCGGTAGCCGAGATGGGTTTTTAACGAGATTCCGAGCTCGGCCCAATGTTTTCGGGCTGATCCATCCTTGATTCAGACCATCGTAAACCGGTCTTGATTGAACCGGTCTCGGTTCGAACCGAGTTAAACCAGGGGGTGCTAATCCCCCCTCTAACACTAAGCCCTATACTATAAACCCTGGCCCTCAAACCACTGAACCCTATAAAATGTATGTTAAAAAGACCCCCTCAAATATTGAAAAAATTATCTAAATAGAAAACACTAAACATAAAACTCTAAACCTTAAACAATAATCCTAAACCCTCATCATCATGTTATACAATCATGTTAATTCAATGTTAATATGCTAACAATAATATCTAGTAATTATAATGTGATAACAATAATATTGGGTATTTGTAACATGATAACAATAATATCAAACATTTTGCAATCATTAAAATCATTTACTCTCGAGGCTCGGTGGTCAAATAATTTGACGGTGTTGACATAAAAACCATTCACAATTTTAATTAGGATGTTTTCTATTTTGTATGATATATTGAAATGATAATTGAATTAACACGATAAACATAAACGTGTTACCATTTTATTGAACATTTTTATCAAATAGTTTTCTGTTAATATCGGTGTGAATAGTGGTCATCGACTGGAATATTGTCGCCTACAAACTAAAGTCAGAAAAAGTCAATTATGATCAATAGCATTATTGTAATAAATGATATACAAAAAGAGTAAAACAGAAAATAATTATTTCTCTCTCTAATCAAATTAATTTTAAAAACATCATTACTATCTACCTAATTTTCCTGTCTTCTATTGCTATCAATTGCTATTATTCAAGGTTTTATATGCAGACTCAATTTGTAAAAGACTCATAAAATTAATTTCTTTAGAGATAAAAGTTTAAAATAGTTATCCAATTAAAAAAAATTCAACAATCTAATTGGGCCTCAGATATCCTTGTTAGAAAGCCCAACAGCCCAAAGAGCCGATCATGTCTACATCTCTTATTCCGCCGAAAATCAAAATCAAAATTCTATTGAGAATTTAACGTTCGTATTCCTTCGAAAATCAAAATCAAGAATCAATATCAAAATGTCAGATAACATGAATTAGAGAAGATGTTTATTCAACCATATACATCTTTTGTTTCCAAAATCTTCACAATCTATGATGGAGATGCAGAGACCTTTGATGTTTGGGTCTGTCAAACTCTTCAGCCTGACTTTTCAGCTCCTTGCTGGAGCTCTTTGAAGACAAACAGAACGAAGAAGAGGTTTGCCGCCCGGAAATTCTCTGAAGAAGATGAGGGAGATGTCTTGATTTCAACAGTGCTCTCTCAAGACATCCATATTTCTTGCACCTCCTCCGGATCTGCTTAGGATACATGCTTTTTTTGTTCAACACAGTGTTGAAGGTGAAGGTTTCCCACATATCGTGGCTGTTACAGTCGCAGATTTACCCTCACACGAGTAGTTCTAAGTTAGAGCATGGGACACACAATCTTCAAGCAAGACAGCCGCTGGTTTCTTCTTCGATTTTGCTAAAGTCAGTGGCATGCAGCCCCGGCGGTCCAACAGAAATGGTGGTCCGAGTCACGATAAAAAATGTGGCCCTTTATAAATTACAAATTTTGCAGTAAAAAAAACACTTTCTTTACATTTCTGAAAAAAATACATCAAATCGGAAAAAAGAACAAAACACTATTTCTGGAAAATAATCCTCTTTGGATTTTTTCCTAAATCGTTTAATTTTTTTTAAGTGGTCTTTAGATAAATAATTATGTGACACAAACCAATTGTTTTTTTTAGTTACAAAATATTATTTTAAATAAAAACATGTAGTTCAAATTTTGTGCATTATAAACTATTAACCTAAAACTAAATATGTGACCCATAAAAACCTAAAAAAGTGGTGGTTCTAGGTCATCGCCTAGCTCGCCTGCCCTACGGACCGGGCCTGGTGGCATGAGAGCCCTTGACGCTCGCATGGTCGAGGTGAATGAGGAATTTATTCTTCCTAGGTTCTTTGTTGAAGGGTTAAGCAGATGCTGCGATTTAGAGGGACATATACCATATGAGGTCCGTTGTGTGATGAACATGATGAGCCAAATAACTTCTACTGCCCCTGAAAACCGTCTAAAGATTCAAGACAATTTTTCAGCAAAGATGCATCAGTGTTTTGATCCACACCAGATCCTGGATGCTTTAGGAATTTGTGTGCCATGGATTGAAGGCCTAGAAATTGAACATTTCATTGAGGAAATCTGTCATTGTTTGGCTGCTGTTATTGAAGATGCAGTTTTTTTGGAAGATCCTGCCACACACTTGATTGGTATGTTTTTCAAGATCTGAGGTATATGTCGTTTGTCTCTTTTTTTTTTTTTTTTTCCCACTCTGTTGTACTAACTTCCAAATTATCAAGGTTTTAGGTTTATTACTCGCAACTCTTTCATGTGAATACCAAGCCTATTAGGAAAGTTCATAGTATTACCACGTTGAATCTTGTGGAAATTGATGAAAGTGTATACCAGTTAATTTCTCTCAAATTCTCTCATTATCACTTCGAAGCCTCAGTTTTGAACAATATTGTAGTGTTTCTTCGTGTTCTATAGAGCCTGCATCTAGATTATTGTTGTTTTTATTTGCTAATCTCTCTACTTTTTACTCAAAACATCTAGCACTACATCGACTTTAATTAGATTTTTCTATCAGTTAGTTTTGCTTCTCACCTCGGAAGATGTCACTGTGTTTCGGCTGTTAATGCGGTAAAACTATTGAAAACTATTTTTTTTCATTTAAAATATAGATATATTTTCTGGAAACTGTACATTGAATTTTAGAAAGTGGGGGATGTTAATGTGTTTCGTGGGTTTATATGCCTCAAGAGATTCCCTTACCATTTAGTGAGAAGTAACTTTGCCAAAACTGCTCACCTGTCATCATCATGAGATGATAAGGAAATGGTAAGATAGGAAGATTTGAGAATAAAAACAAGATTTAATGTTGTTTAACAAATCCGAGGGATTTTCCGAGGGATCAAATCCGAGGGAGACTAGTCAAAACAGCCCAAGAGACATTCAACCCTTCTAGTCAAAGTGTTTGGTCTTAGTCTTCACATTTATTTGATTTTGTAATTCCACATGCATTGTTTTTAGTGCTTTCTTCTTCACCCCTTCACATTATCTCTTCCTATAAATACTCTTTGTAGTTCTTCATTTTTAATCATCCAATTTTATAAACTTTTTAGAGAATTCTCTCCTTTGTTCCTTTGTGAAATTTTCGATTCTTTTGGTGGTTAGCCAAGAAAATCAATCGATCTTTGGGTGGTTAGCTCATTGGTCACTTTCGTCTTAAGGTGGTTAGCTTTAAGGTCGATCCGATTCCGAAGTGGTTAGCCGAAGAGTAAAAACGTTCCTTAGGTGGTTAGCCTTTGGTTCGGGTTTACCGAGTGCAGTCCATAGCCCTCGACGCAACCGTTCACTTCCCCCGCCTTGTTCATTCAAGGATTATCCCGTCTTCATTCCGCTTCAATACCGTCAAGAGTGTGCCGTTTTTGGGAGGAACGTATCAAACTTCCTTTGCTTTCAGCGTCGCAGCACCTCTCAAGGTTTATTTACTTTCACAATCTTCATTAATTAAACAGTAACGAAAACAACTGGAAGAAAGAATATACTTACAAACAAAAACATCTCTGTTACTTACAGCACAAGAAACAGGACTCGACGGGAACAATGGAACGGTCGTAGAGGACAGGGTCCGGATGAAGCGATTGGACAGCAAAATTACACCATTCTCGAGACAGAAAATCCATAGTGTCTGGATGTGCCTCTGAAGGCGATGGATTATTGTTCAACTGATGATGATCTGTTGATGTTATTGCTAGTGTTTCTTTTTTCTTGATTCAAAGATTGTGACTTTGGGAATTTATGTTATTGGTATGAAAGAAAGAAATCATTAACTAGTTTAATCTTTAGTGGGTACCTTATTATTTTGTTTTTCTTAAAAAAGGTTTGATGGGGAGCATCATTTCCATGGGTGGGAATGATTTGGGCCATGATCAAAGTGATTATCGTTGGAACGTATTTTCATTTTATATCAAAAAGGATATGGAGGGGTCTGTCAAAATGGGAATTAGGTTTCTGTAATAATGTCGTTTTGTTGGAGCCCTTGTAGAATAAGTTTCCCTTTAATATTAAGGAATGAACGAATTTGGACTACTTTGAGAATTCTAGTTTTAAGATAATTTTCTATTTTTTTAAAAAAAATATGTTGGATGTATAGATACTATGCGCGGGCGTGGTCCACATTTTTGTTTTAATTTTGTTTTGATTGTGTAATAGTATTTTATTTTCTTTGTTTTGGAGTTAATGGAAATGTTTCTAATAGCTTAATATTGGGTGGTTCCTTATTTTGTATTATTTTCCATTTTTATATTATTTTTAATCGTGTTTTTTTTAACATCATTTTTTTAATCGTGTTTCATGTTGGATTCTAATTAGGCCTGTCAAGCGGGTCAAACTTGCCCCGCTAGATTCGCCCTGCGCGGGTTAAATTTTTTGTTCGACCTGCACCCACTCCGCTTGAATTCGCGGGTACCCGCGGATAAACTACAAATGTTCTTGACCTGCACCTGACCCGCACCTGACCGATGGCGGGTTAAACGGGGCGGGACCCGCGGATAATTACTCAAATTGACAGCACCGATTTATGTATATTTTTGGAAATTTTGTTTTATGTTTGGGTTTTTTTTTTTGGATCTTTTGTTTTATGTGTGTGTGTTTTTTTTTTTTTTAATATTTGTTGATCGCGGACGTGAACACAATTTTGTTTTAAATTTTTTTGGTATAATATTAGTTTAGTTTTATTAGTATGATTGTTAATGGATTTGTCTCATTAGCTTAAGAAATGTGGATTGTTTATTCTTAAGTTTTTTTTTTCCTTTCTTAATTTTATGTTTATTTATGTATTTGTTTAGTAAGTGATCCACAATTTGAATTTTTTTTTGTTGGTTGACTATTTATTCAATTAGTTGGTTTTTAAAAGTTAAGTTTTTGTCATTTTAAAGTTTAGAAAATTGTATATTTTTTAACCCAACTGAATACTAATAAAATAAATACTTCGAAATATGGTTAGTTTTGTATAGTCCGAAAGTTACTTTGAATACTAATAAGAGAAAAGTTAGTTTTGTGAATTTAGAATTCTCCGAACTTTAAAAAAAA